>APFE030074967.1:49085-139910 GCA_000404065.3 Pinus taeda
TTTTATTTTATTATTAATTCTATTTGTTTAACTTTTATTCTTAATTTTATTTATTTAAGCCATTAATTTAATTTAATTTAATTAATTAAATTAATTAAATTAAATTAAATTAATTTGATTAATTGATTAATTAATTAATAACCAAACCATCCGAATGGTATGACCAACGCTGGTTATGAGTCTTTTACCTGCATTACCATCTCCCTTACTCATTAAATTGTCATTAATTATCACACTCTTATCATTGCATACGTTGTTAATTACAGAAGAGTCAGATTAAATTTACTTTCAAGAAGTAAATTGGTTGTCATCTTTCTGACTGCATACTCATCCACCTCTTCTTCTATGTTAGCCAGTACATCAGAAACTTGGAAACTAACGCATATCTATGTCCCAATCAAAGCTTGAGACACTCCCTCATTTCTGACTACAGTTACACTCTCATACTCCTGCTCTTTCAACAAATACTCTAGTAACTCAATTTCTCTTTGACACCCCACAAGTACTTCATCATGATTTTGTTTATAGTCTTCAATAGGTTCTTCTTCTTTCAATAGCTTTCCTTCCTCTTCATTCAGTTCTATGACTATCTTATTTTTTTCCTGAGACAAATCTGCCTCACCACATTTTGCATTACTATCTTTTTGTAAGCCCTCTTCAAGAACTATCCTTACCCCATGTTCTACCTTAGCATTCTCCTGCAATTATTCCTCATCAATAACATTAGTCAAATTATTTGTCTTACCTCTCTAAGACAATTTTCCTTCATTCTTCATCAGAATAAGATTATGATCTTCCATCTTCATGACAACGTCAGATGATTTTCTTCTCCCATTAAGTAACTCCTCAATGAAGTCCTTTTGCTACAACCATTCAACATCTTCCTCATCTAACACATTTTCTTCATCATATTTTACTTCAAGATCTTCATCTGTCTTGAAGACATCTTCAAAAAGCTATCTATCTCCTCCAATACCTGCAATCATACACAAATCATCAGTTTTAAAAACATAAGACCTTGCGGTCTCACTTCATGCTTTAGCCACCAGGTCTTCTTACTACTTTGAATGATGCATATGATTCTGGAATATCCTCTATAGATTTCTCCCTTGTATCTTTATTACTTTCAAAAAGAAATGGGCCATGTTCTAGTTCACATACCAAAACTTCCTCCTCATACTCATTTAATCTGAGTAATTCTTCCTTCAAATGAGCATTCAATATATGCTCCCACTTCACTTGCAATCTATGCCATTTTACTTTTCTTTTCATAATCCAACCATACCTTTGGTCTTCCTTATTCCTCTGTAACATCTCCATCAATAACTCATGATGAAATTTTATCTCATATTTTTCTCTTTCAATCTCTTCTTGACTCTTCCTCATGCCATTTTCCTTGGCATATTTCCTTCTCCTTTCTATGGCTTCTCCCCGAACCTCTACAATGACTATCAACAATCACCTTCTCCTCCTCTATGAACTCGATCTGTTCACTTGTGGACTCCATTCAATCGCCTTCTCAGAAAGATTTTCTACTTAAGCTTAGCCTATTGATACCTTACCTTACCAAGCTATCTCCTTGAGCATGATTTATGGTTCTCTGCCTATGGAAAAATTCCTTGAGTGAACTCTTTTGATCTTTTAGGCTCTACAACTTCCACTTCCTTTGAGAACATTCACTTGTCCTCCTTATCCAACCTCTATTGGAATTCTTCAAGGTTTTGTCATTGTTTAAGAGCTCACATGCTCTTCCAATTGAGAACACAACTAGTTCTTTATTACAGCTCCTCTTAGCCGTCTTTACTGCTAACACCCATTTTGTCTACAACCTAAAATCTACAAAAACAATCCTCAAAACCATAGTTAAAAATAAAAACATACCATATCACCTTTAAGATCTTTGCATGATTTTGTTCCACCATTCATCTACACATTGAATTGATTATTCCTTGTTCATTTTCCTTTGTAAATTCTCCTTAAGAGTATCAATTACTTCCCAATATTCTGCCACACTTTATCTCTGTGTGCCTATTGCTTGTCATATTTAAAATATGATCCTTTCTTCCTGTGTAATATCTTTAACAAATGCATACAAATCACACTAGCTTTGTTTTCTTGCATTGTTTTGTTAGTCTTTACTGATCTCCTCTTCTACAATCAAAATTGCATCTGCATATACAAATTCAAGAGCATAACTCTATTCTAGTTTTCCCCAACTCTGATACCAAAATGATGACCTACCAAGTCTATACTCCACAATCGATAGCCTTAAAACACGAAGACTACACTACATGTCTTAACAAAGAGACTTTAACCCTTCCTATCTCTCATTGTTTCATTAAAATTCCCTCATATCAATATACATAAACAAGCAAGGATTGGTTTTCAAAGTTTTACGCTATATGGAATACCTGAGCGTGATTAGGAGAACACATGAGTATGTCTACCCTCTATTGCTTGAACTTCTATCTCAAAATATTTTTGACCAAGAGCGATGCTTCTGAGTGAGGATGGAAAACTCAAGTTCTGGAGGCCTTCTCCTAGGTATTTTGTCGAGTTTGATGGTTCATTGGGGAGTAGACACATGGGGCTACTTGTCCTAGTTTCTAGAATTCAAAAATGGACTCCTAAAAGTTGGTAAAAAAAACAACCCTGAACTGGCGCAACACTTCTGTAGGCTGGTGCGACCCTTCTGTCACCTGGCGCGACCCATGGCATGACCCTTCTGTCTTAGTGCGACCCTTCTGTCTCAGGCATGACCCATCTATTTTCTGGCGCGACCTTTCTACTCCTGTGCAGACCCTTCTATTTTCCTGGTGCAACCCTTTCTCAAAGCATTCACAATTCTCTGTCATTCATCCTTTGCTCTTCTAGATCGCGATCCAAACTAGACCAATATGTGTGATTCACTTCATTGCTCCACTTTGGAGTCCTTTTCACTCTGCAAGAATGAAATTGACTTTCATCAACAATAGTAATATCTAGTTCCACTCTATAATTGGTAATTTGCATCAATGCAATAAAAATCCAACTGTGCATTAACAAAAACCCAATTTAATCATGCTACTCCAAATTCTAATAGAGATATCTTATTATGAAAATAAAGTCTTCTCCGTGAAACCCCTTGCTGTAACAATTTACATGAAAGAAGATTGGCAGATCAATTCACTTCTGGGCACACATATTTGTCCATAGAAATTACACTTCCTGTAGCTAATTTCCAATTGAAACCAATTGAAATTTCAACTATTTTATTTAGCGTCCTTTACAAAGGTATCTTGAGAATAGCATATTATCATTAAACCCAACTTCACTATACAAATCTAACTGAAAATACATTTCCTTTAGATGCATATATCACAATCTCGATGCATAAATTTCCAATTATCCAATTCAACCAAATTTTACTAGATCCCTTCAATCTACACTTTAAATTACAAACAGTTTCTTCACCACATGCACATAAAAATGTATTTCATTAACCAGTTTCAAATATATACAATACTTGGCCTGATTTTCAACGTGGGCACGCAACCTTGGACTTTCTCTCCACATTCCATACTCGCCTCCTCTTTACATGCCCCCTCTACTTACAATTGCAGGAATAATTACATAGTTCTAGATCATTCTGGTTCCTAGTTCTTCTCCATAGATCTCTCAACTTAAATCTCTCAATTAGTTCCTAAAATCTCTTAATGATACCTTGAGGATCTCAACAACAGTTCTATATCTAAATTCCGCCTTTATGAGCAGATTATATCAAATCTCTCAATCCACTTTTAACTCAACTAATTTCCTATTCTAGGATCTCCTAATCTCCAATATTTTTATGAGATCTTCACAAGTCTAACATATCTCATATTCTCACATAATTGAGAATATTTACTTTTAAAACCTCATACACATATTTCTCACCCAAATTATTAAAAATATACAAAATTTCCTATTAAGAAATCAAATTCATTATCAAACATCAGATCCCCTAAGTCAACCAAATATACAATGATTTTCTTGATAAGGATGCTCCTGCATCTGACTCCCACAGTAGGAAAACAAAATCATAGACTCCTATCTATGAGGTTTGTCACTTTTCTGTAGTAATGTGATAGCTACAAGTCTTAATGACTTACTACCTCTAGGATCCCAAACCTTAATTTGTAATTGTCCAAATGCTTTGCACCTTTGTTGTTGATGCATATCTGTTGTCTTCTGGTTCATTTTCATTTCTTCAATCACTTTCAAATTCTGATTGATAATCCCTTCTACTGTTAGTTGTCTCCATCTCGACTGTCTCATCATCAATTTCCACAGTTCTTCAATCACAAAATCAATTTCTTCTTTCTCATGGAATCCTTTTGTCTCAACAACTTTCCTAAGATCCTTTCTTTGTTGTAATTTTTCACATTCATTTTTACTTTGCTGGTTACTCTTTTCAACCTTTTTTGCCATCCATACATCCTTAATGTCTTTGAAAACATATTCCTCTGTAATTTCCATTTTTTGTTTCTTATCTTCAATTTTACTTTCAAGAAGTAAATTGTTTGTCATCTTTCTGACTGCATACTCATCTACCTCTTCTTCTATGTTAGCCAGTACATCAAAAACTTGGAAACTAAAACATATCTTTGTCCCAATCAAACCTTGAGACACTCCCTCATTTCTGACTATGGTTACACTCTCATACCCCTGTTCTTTGAAAAAATACTCCAACAACTCAATTTCTCTTTGACACCTCACAAGTACTTCATCATGATGTTGTTTATAGTCTTCAATAGGTTCTTCTTCTTTCAGTACATGTCCTTCCTCTTCATTCAGTTCTATGAATGTCTTCTTTTTGTCCTAAGACAAAACTACCTCACCACATTTTGCATTACTGTCTTTTTGTAATCCCTCTTCAAGAGTTATCCTTGCCTTGTCTTCTGCCTTAGCATTCTCCCGCAATTGTTCCTCATCAATAACATTAGTCAAATTCATTGTCTTAACTCTCTGAGAAATTTTTCCTTCATTCTTCATCAGAATAAGGTTATGATCTTCCATCTTCATGACAACTTCATATGATTGTCTTGTCACATTAAGTAACTCATTAATGAACTCCTTCTGTTGCAACCATTCAAAGTCTTCCTCATCTAAGAGATTTTCTTCATCATATTTTACTTCAAGATCTTCATTTGTCCTAAAGACATCCTCAAAAGACTTCCTATCTCCTGCAATACCTGCAATCATACACAAATTGTCAGTTTTAAAAACATAATACCTTGCGGTCTCACTTGATGCTTCAGCCACCAGGTCTTCTTGCTGCTCTAAATGATTCATATGATTTAGAAGATCCTCTGTAGATTTCTCCCCTGTATCTTCATTACTTTCAAAAAGCAATGGGCCATGTTCTAATTCACATACCAAATCTTCCTCCTCATACTCATTTAATCTTAGTAATTCTTCCTTCAACTGAGCATTCAATCTACGCTCCCACTTGACTTGCAAGCTATCTCATTTGAATTTTCTTTCCATAACACAACCATACCTACGGTCTTCCTTATTCCTCTATAGCATCTCCATTAACAACTCAAGATAAAATTTTATCTCATCTTTCTCTCTGTCAATCTCTTCTTGACTCTTCCTCATGCCATTTTCCTTGGCATATTTCCTTCTCCTCTCTGTGGCTTCTCCTCGAACCTTTGCAATGACCATCAACAATCACCTTCTCCTCCTTTATGAACTCCATCTATTCACTTGTGGACTGCATTCAATCCCCTTTTCAGCAAGCCTTCATATCTGCCTTTGATATCTCAGCAAGCTTTTCTCCTTAAGCTTAGCCTATTGATACTTTACCTTACCAAGCTATCTCCTTGAGCTTGATCTATGGTTCTCTGCCTCTGGAACAATTCTTTGAGTGAACTCTTTTTCTCTTTTATGTTCTATGGCTTCCACTTCGTTTTAGAACATTCACTTTTCCTCCTTATCCAACCTCGTTTAGAATTCTTCAAGGTTCTGCCACTGTTTAAGAGCTCACATGCTCTTCCACTTGAGTACACAACTAGTTCTTTGTTACAGCTCCTCTCAGCTGTCTTTGCTGTTAACACCCTTTTTGTCTGTAACCTAAAATCTGCAAACACAATCCTCAAAACCAAAGTTACAAATAAAAACATACCATATCACCTTAGAGATCTTTGCATGATCTTTCTCCACCATTCATCTGCACTTTGAATGGACTATTCCTTGTTCATTTTCTTCTGTAAATTATCCTTAAGAGTATCAATTACTTCCCAATATTCTGCCACACTTTATCTCTACGTGCCTGCTGCCTATCAGATTTAAAATTTGATCCTTTCTTCTTGTGTAATATCTTTAGCAAATGCACACAAAGCACACTAGCTTTGTTTTCCTTCTTTGTTCTATTAATCTTCACTAACCTCCTCTTTCTGCAATCACAATTGTATCTGCATATACAACTTCAAGAGCATAACTTTGTTCTAGTTTTCCCCAAAGAGCTTTTATTTGCTTTGATACCAAAATGATGACCTATCAAGTCTATACTCCACAATCAGTAGCCTTAAAACACTAAGACTACACTACAAGTCTTAACAAAGAGAGTTTAACCCTTCACTATATGGAATACCTAGGAGTGATAAAGAGAACACACGAGTATGTTGAACCTCTATTACTCGAACTTCTATCTCAAAATATTTTTGACCAAGCATGGTGCTTCTGAGTGAGGATGGAAAACACAAGTTTTGGAGGCCTTTTCCTAGGTATTTTGTCAGGTTTGATGGCTCATTGGAAAGTAGACATGTGGGGCTACTTGACCTAGTTTCGAAAATTCAAAATGGACTCCTAAAAGTTGGTAGAAAAAATAACCTTGAACTAGTGTGATGCTTCTGCAAGCTGGTGCAACCCTTCTATCACCTGGCGTGACCCATGGCGCGACCGTTCTGTCTCAAGCGCGAATCATCTATTTTCTAGCACGGCCTTTCTACTCTTGGCAAGACCCTTCTGTTTTTTTGGCATGACCCTTTCTCAACGCATTCAAAATTCTCTGTCATTCATCCTTTGCTCTTCTAGATCATGATCAAAACTATCCCAATATGTGTGATTCCCTTGATTGCTCTACTTTGGAATACTTTTCGCTCTCTAAGAATGAAATTTACTTTCATCAACAAAAGTAATCTCTAATTCCACTATATAATTGTCAATTCCATCAATGCAATAAAAATCCAACTGTGCATCAACAAAAACCCAATTTAATCATGCTACTCCAAATTCTAATAGTGAGATCTTATTATCAGAATCAAGTCTTCTCTGTAAAATGCCTTGTTGTAACAATTTACATGAAAGAAGATTGGCAGATCAATTCACTTCTAGGAACACATATTTGTTCATAGAAATTGCACTTCCTATAGCTAATTACCAATTGAAACCAATTGAAATTTCAGCTATTTTATTTAGCGTCCTTTACAAAGGTATCTTGAGAATAACAGATTATCATTTAACCCAATTTCACTATACAAATCCAACTAAAAATACATTTCCTTTAGATGCATATATCACAATCTCGATGCATAAATTTCCAATTATCCAATTCAGCCGAATTTTACTAGATCCCTTCAATCTACACCTTAAATTACAAACTGTGTCTTCACCACATGCACATAAAAATGTATTTCATTAACCAACTTCAAATATATACAATACTTCGCCTGATTTTCAACATGGGCACGCAACCTTGGCCTTTCTCTCCACATTCCATACCCACCTCCTCTCTACATGCCCTCTCTACTTACGATTACAAGAATAATTACATAGTTATGGATCATTTTGGTTCCTAGTTCTTCTCCATATATCTCTCAACTTAAATCTCTCAATTAGTCCCTAAAATTTCTTAATGATCCCTTGAGGATCTCAACACCAGTTCTAAATCTTAATTCTGCCTTTATGAGAAAATTATACCAAATCTCTCAATCCACTTTTAACTCAACTAATTTCCTATTCTAGGATCTCCTAATCTCCAAGAATTTTATGAGATCTTCACAAGTCTAACATCTCTCATATTCTCACATAATTGAGAATATTTACATTTAAAACCTCATACACATATTTCTCACTCAAAGTATTAAAAATATACAAAATTTCCTATTAAGAAATCAAATTCATTATCAAACATCACATCCCCTAAGTCAAACAAACATATAATGATTTTCTTTAACAGGAAGCTCATGCATCAGGAATGATGTGGTGAGACTCGAGATTTCGAGAGGTCAAAGAAATTCAAACTACCCATGGTAATGTAAATTTATTTTAATATATGGTTAGAGTGGGGCATTTTATAATTTAGTAGGAAGAAGATGTGTAATTTTTTTATGCTTAACATCAAATTAACAAGTGACGTTTTTAAAATATGAATAAGATATTTTTTTAAATAAAACATTATTTAATATATATAAAAATAAAAATATAATTAATTTTTTATAAAACATTAAAAATCTTAATTTTAGTTTGCTTATTTGGTTAGTTATTGATATTACAATCTATAGGAAGGAGATACAATCTATATGAATGAGATATGATACAAATAAAATATTTCAATATCTATGGGAAGTAACATAATTTTATATCAACTTTAAAAAGAGATAAAAAGGTCACAAGGTCTTGGATAGAAGGTGATTGGTTGCTCTGTTAAGGCACTCTTTGATGTGAAGTCACTGGTTCAATTACCCGTCATGATCGGGTGATATATTGGACATGATGAATATGTAGTCCTTACAAAAAAAGAGATAAAAGTATGAAGGAGATATGGTATAAATAAAATATTTCCATATTTATAGGAAATCACATAATGTTATATCAACTTTAAAGAGAATTAAAATAATTAAAGGTAGAAAAATATTATATTTTCACTTATAATTCTTATACCTTTTAAAAATATTTCAATACAAAAGTTAAATAAACTACTTGAATATCCATGTCAACTACAAAAAAAAACACACATATATAACAATAAAATAATTCAATGTTAAAAAAAATGAAAATATTAAAACTAAGAAAAATTTACTACTTTGTGATAAGATTGAGAGAATGGAGATACTTAATTAATTTATTTCTTAACATAAGATTAATATGTGCATTTAAATTTAATAATAAAATAATAATAATAATAATAATAGATTATGAATAAATGCTTCAATATGCGGTATTGAATAAATATTAATAATAAAGGAATTATTTTTATTGTGGATAATGTGGTATAAATGAACTAGCTAAACCATATAAATTTAAATGGTTAGTAAGCATGGAAAGGCATCATTCATATAAGCCCAAAACATCTTCCTTCTGACACATTTTAGGATGACATTTAAAAAAAAACATAAAAATCAACTAAATTTAAGGTTTTTATTTTAAATATATTGTTAATTAAAAAAAATTGATAAATAAGTTAAAAACATACACACTTAGAAAAAAGAAAAAAAAGAAAAGTACATGTAACAAGATTCTTAACTATGCATATTTAGTGTTACTTTACAATGGAAATAGAGAAATAGGCTTTGTTACAATATTATGGCTTATCAAAGCGACATCCCAAAAACCATAATTCTTTTCATATAATACTTGTTTGCATGGCATTTGTTTTTATACTTAATCAATTTTATTGAAAGGATAGAAAAAGAAGAACTACTTTTGAGATAAATCTAGAACTTTGATCTATCACTTCTACCAAAAATATTCTAAATTATTTTGTGGAGGTTAAATCCTACCATCCACCTAGTAATTTTTAATAATAAATCAAAATTTTGGAAGCCCTATTCCAAAATAGATACATGCCTATTAATATAAATTTTTCAATGCCCGTGTTAACTAAAACATCTCAACGTCTACTATGATTATATTAAAATGATTAAAAATAAAACCCCTAAGCAAAAAAATAAATTCTTATTGTTAAAACATTTCATATATTCTCATTATTTTACATTTTGGCTTTTTTTTTTCATATATATATTTTTAGTTAATTTTGTTTGAAATCTAATAAAAATATGTTGAAATTGCAAGTCAAAACTATGTTGTTTACACAATCTAAGTAATTAAGGAGATTTTCAAGATGTTGAATCCATTTTTGTGTTAAAAAATGCAATTTAAACATAAAAAAATAACCAACATATAAAAAAAAAAAAGCACCAATATAAAACCTTCTAAACATAAATCTATAAAAAACAGAAAAGATCAAATCTTTACCAATGCAATTTTTTTTTTTTTAATTTTAAACTCTAAAAAAAAATCACCTCTAAATTTGATTCATGAATCAAATTTAATCTATAATTATTATATACCAATATACCAAATCTTAATAAATCTCTCTCAATCTTAAACAAATCTATATTCACCCTACAAAATAAAACTTAGATTTCATTAATAAAATCTATATTTCATTTCTCTTGATTGAGCATACTGTGAAAATGAAGTATTGTGTAAAATAGAGATGGAAGGTTCAATTCCAAATTCCAGAGTCAAGACAGCTGAGATTTGTAATTTCCAGTTAAGCTTTGGAGCATGGATTGCCTATTTTAACATCGATGTTAACCTGTACAACGTCAATAGTGATATTTAATTTCTGGTTCAGCTTGGGATCACGGATTGAGAACTGGTTACCAGTTTGGCCAAAATTCTGTTCACAACCTTTCTTAACTAATTGTACTTAACCAATATTAAGTACAATTAGTTAAGAAAGGGTGTGAAGCAGATTGCAGCATTTTTTGTTTTGATCGGACTTCAATGGTTTTAGTTTTTTGGTGCCTTAATGTTTTTGATTTTCGGTTCTTCTAGTTTAGTGTTTCTTTCTGGGCTGGTGGATGGATAGTCTCTATGTTATGGCTTCTGACCGCATTCTCATGTTTTATATAGGCTGTTTTGGTTTGTCTTTATGATTCTATGGTTTGGATGATGACCTAGATGGTGATCTGTTTTGATCTAAGTTTTGTACATTCTGTTTTGTTTATATCTCTTATATAAATACAATTCCCCTTTGTACTTAACCAATATTACAACAACAACCTCTTTCAATTTCGATTTGTTTATATCTCTTATATAAATACAATTCCCCTTTGTACTTAACCAATATTACAACAACAACCTCTTTCAATTTCGAATTCCAACTAACCACTGTCGTTTTTCGTTAATTGTGGTTCAATCCGCTATTGATATTTTGGGACAAAAGTATAAGAAAACCACACATATGGGACCTGCCACAAGGAAAAGAGGAAAACAGAGACAGTTAAGTTGATAGTTGGCACCTGACACAACTTTAAAAAGTGAAATTGGCACCTTTCACAAGGAAAAGAAAAATACAAAGGAGATGGATGGTGAAGTTGACAGTTAGTAGAAGAAGTTGAGGACAAAGAAGTCTGATCAAGACTTCACAGACCCGGCCGTCTTCTACTGCTGCACTAAAAGCTGAATTCACGGAGTTGTATGGTGGAGTATGAATTCACGCAATTGTAGAGCTGATAACTCTATCTTGGGAAGAGCTTGTCCATTATACTAGAGGACATATGCTTGCTTTTTCAACTAACATTTCATTTTTTTAGGGTTAGTTTTTTAGATGTTTAGGGTTTCTCATTATTTCCTCATGATTAAAATGCTTCAAACGCCTCATTGTAACTCAATTTAAAAGACATGTAGTTGTCACATTTCTTCTCAGTGATAAGCTATTATTGCCTTAGCTAGTTTGTTTCATTTTTGCATATAAACAATCTTGAGTATTTTCTATTTATTAATTGAGGTTTTGTTTCACTCTATCGTGGCTTTGTTTTTATTTAAATTTGTATTTCATTTTGTTCCTTCATAAATCCAAATCAATATCCCCATTTCTTTGAAAAACACAACCAAGGTGAATATTGCAATTTTATCAAAAAAAAATGTTTTAGATTCATTCCAAAAAAGCAAAAAATAGCCCATTAAATGACATCATTATTAATAATTATTAATTTGTTTTCAATTAATTTATGGATAAATAAAAATACATTAATTTTAATAAATTATCATTAAAATTCAAATAAAAACTATTAAAATAATTTATATTTAAAATATATTGAAAAATAAACTTATTTAGTCAACCTTTAAAGTTAGATTAATAACAAATTGAACAGTGAAGTTATTTAGTCAACAAATAATGCTTACAAGATTGCTTTGTGAAATGTAAAAATACATAATATAACTAAATCCAATATGATAAATCTATTGAATTTAGGCTTACGTGATCCATACCAATTTTTGAGAAGATTTTTCGGCGAAAATCACATAGAGATACTTCTGTCGACGGTTTTGAACCAACCAGTGTGGTTGGAAACGCATCGACAAAAGTATCTCTATGTGATTTTCCGCCAAAAATCTTCTCAAAAATGAATAATCTATTTTGATGAAGTTAATTTAGTCAATTTAAAATTAAATTAATAACAAATTGAATAGCCAAGTTATTTAGTCAACAAACAACGCTACAAGATTGCTTTGTGAAATGCAAAAATACATAATATAACTAAATCTAATATGATAAAGTGATTTTGATAAAGTCTTTCAGATTAATCACATCATTTATAATATGATTAATGAGAAAAACTTATCAAAATCAATTTAGACCCACAAATTCTAAAATCAAATTTATATTATCATAAATTAATATATACTTTTATAAAAAATAATCTAACTAAAAAATTAATAAGCATAGTTTAAATATTTAATTTTAATTATATTTAAATATTGTTAAAAATAATTGAAAATAATAAATTGAGTTGGTTAAATTTTAGGAAACATTTTGTTTTTAAGTTTACAAATAATAAACATTGTATCTTACAATTATTAAATTGAAAATGTATTAGTTTTTAATGCTCTTACGATCGGGCTGAATGTTATGATTATCCATAATTTTTTTATTGTTTTAATTTTTTTCACCTATATTATTTAAAAAGTATAGATTAATTAATTGTGTAAGTTAGTATTCATATTCAAATCTTATAAAATAGATTAAAATATATATATATATATATAAAACTAATTCAAACCAACACACTTGGATGAATATTTTTTCCAACCGCCTTTAATGTTGCCAAAAGTGTATTAAAAAACCAAGGATGTGGTTGAAAACTTGAACTCTAAGTTCCACAGTCAAGCATTCATTTCGAATTATAAATGAAAGGAAAAAAATCCCAAGATGTGAGACTCGAATTTCGGAGTCCAACCTCCGAAGAAATTAAAAATATAATTTAATAGGATTGAATATTTTAATAAAAAATGCACCACATTCCGTTTATGAAGATTTAGTACGGCTTTAATGGTGCAAAAGTGCATTGAAATAAGCTTATACCTCAAAAGAAAAATCCAAATCCAAGGATGTGTTGAGACTCGAACTCTAGATGTTCATAGGCCAAAGGTTGATTTAAAATTATCCATCGAAGGAAAAATCTAAGGATGTGGTGAGACTCGAGATGTCCAGAGGTCAAAGCAATTCGAACTGCCTATGATAATGTAAATTTATTTTAATAAATGTTTACATTTATTAATATATATGTTTATAATTATTTTAATACATGGTTATTTGTAGAGTGAGATATTTTATAATTTAGTATAAAGAGATATATAATTTATAATTTAGTAGGAAAGAAATGTATAATTTATTCTTATACAATATTATGTGTAATATTTTATTATTTAATTTTAAATTTCAAATTAACCAAATGTGTTTTTAAATATGAATAGATTTTTTTTAAATAAAATATTCGTTACTATTTTAAATAAAAATAAAAATATAATTAGTTTTAATACAAAACATTATAAAACATTAAAAATTTTAATTTCAGTTTGCTTATTTAGTTATTGATATTATAATTTATATGAAAGAGATATGATATAAATAAAATATTTCAATATTTACGAGAAATCACATAATTTTATATGAATTTTAAAAAGAGATAAAGTATGTAGGAGATATGACATAAATAAAATATTTCCATCTCTATAAGAAATCACATAATTTTATATCAACTTTAGAAAAATAAAATAATTAAAAGTAAAAATCTTATATTTTCCTTTATAATTTCTTATACTTTTAAAATATTTAAATATAAAGTTGAATAAACTCTTGGAATATCATGTAACTATAAAACCCAAATATATATAACATTAATAATTTCATATTAAAAAAATTGAAGTTATTAAAACTAAATATTTTTACTGCTTCTTGACAAGATTGAGAAAATGGAGATAATTAATTTAATTCTTAATATAAAATTAATAGTGACATTTCAAATTTATTAGTAACAATAAAAATAATCTACCATTATAAATAAAATATTTCAATAGGCAGAATCAGTGATGGAATTTGACGGGCATTTTCCCTGTCATAAGGCTTTTTGCACGTTTTGATGGCTGGAATTTGTCATTCCCCGTTTTGAGTGACGTGCCTAGAAGAGTAAAAGACGGATTTTTGACGTTTGGAACTTTTTCCAAAACGTTTTTACGCACCAAACGTTCTTACGCGGCAAGTTTTTTCATATAACAGGGTATTTTTTGGGCAAGTTTTTTTAATTGAAAATATGCTAAATTCTAATCAGCGTTGGTATAGTTACAACTTACGCCCCTTTGTTTTTCATACAGCAGGGTATTTTTTGGGCAAGTTTTTTTAATTGAAAATATGCTAAATTCTAATCAGGGATCAGCGAGGGTAAACAATAAACATATTAAATTACTGATGGCATTATCTGGAATCAGAGTAGAGTAGGAACGGTAACTTTCCAATGGTATATAGAAATTAATAAAATCACAATCCACCTTGCTTTCTGCTATTTTTACAGAATGTACACCGCCTTGCTTTTATAGAAAATTTGCAAATCAAAGCCAATGTGAAAGCCTTGTTAATATTGTTGGTGGTTGGCTTCATCCTTAAATTGCACAGGCCAGAAGAGCTTTGCGCTGTCTACTTCCCTGACACTCTCTCAAGGCATATGCCCATTCAGACTTACCTTGCACGCCCAGTTCAAGATTGACTCCAAGGAAACTGCTAGGAAACTGCAAATTTGCGCTTCAGGTTAGTGATTGATTTTTTTTTTCTTCAAACACTGGTCTGATTGTTGCTACCTTTTAATTTTTGATTTAATAAGTAATTTAATTTTTTATTTCACAAGAGATTAGATTTGTATGTGTAATTGCTCACAACGCTTTAAAACAAGGGTTTATCATTATGCAGAATATGGTTTCTTGGCCGAAATTGTCATTCCACTGAAAGTCTCTTTTGGTTTTCAAAAAGCTTCTGGGTTTTTAAACTTATTTTACAGCGAATCAATCTGTTAAAACCTCAACCGACAGTGATAAAAACAAAAAATTATTTTAAGTTTTTAAAAAAATTCTTGGTTTTTAAACTTATTTACAACGATAAATCTGTTAAAACTTTAACTGACGGTGAAAAAAACAAAATTTTAATTTTAATGACTAGATTTAAAATTCCTAAGTTTTAACTTATAACCTTTTAGGGAGAACACTAGATTTAAAATAACTAACCAAAATAGTACTCCATTTTGATTGCTAAAAACAATGCCTTCTCAAGCACAGTGGGATCACAGTTAGTTTGGTGTAACTGGATTTTTGAGTACACCATTATTTATGTATATGTATGAATTAATAATTTGTTTCCAAATGTATTTCTCTTATAGGATGGTTGGAAGTTGATGGTACATTCTTATGCCTTTTTAAGGTGTCATATATTTATATTTTGTATCAAACATTATATTAGATAATGTCTTAAATTATCTCTGAATTTGCATGGAACTTAATCTTATTAGGCATTTAAATATTCATGTGGCATAATGTAAATTGTTGGCTTTAAATGATAATTTAAATATATGAAATGGAAAACCATCAAGCCTTTTACCTTGGACTGATTATATACTTTAAATGAGCAAATTTCAAATGTTCAACACTTTTTATTGAAACCTCCACAATTGAGTTTTTCAAATTTTGGTTTTTTCCTTACGATAAATATATGAAAATTTTCAACATAATTATTTATTGAATGGTAATTTTTTAATCAAAACTTTATTAGTGAAGGGTTAATTTATTATGAGAACATCACTCTTGAAGGGCAAAATTTTTAGTATAACGTTTCTTGACGGGAAGCATAAGGACCCAAAACGTCAAAAAAAAATTGTATGACGGGTAAAGAGAAATCCAAATTCCTACCCTGGGGGTGAGTCAATATTTCTTTTCAATTGTTAACTAGTTAGATTCTACACAATTTAAAATCAGAGAAATGAATAATTTTATGATTCAAATAAGAAGGACAAATTATCCTTTTATAAATGAAGGTGTAAAATGATTGTCAAGCACCAACTTGGACTTAATGAGGCTCCAACCTCTAGGGCTTCAACCCTATCTTCACCAAGGCTCCAACCTTGAGTTTAGGGGCACCTACCCCAAGGACACCAATCCTTCTCTGCTACTTCACTAGACTTATTTGATCAAATATTTCATTTCACCAATCTCCACTATTATGCACCATCTTCAATTCTGCACTGCTCCAAACACTAAACTATACCATTGATCTATCTTCACACTTCCCAAGAAGAGTTAGCACCACACTACACCAAGTCTGCAGGTGGCTTTGTTATAAACCACAGAGATATCTGAGGTGCTCATGTTCTAGTCCATAAGCTGCAAAACAATCTTCAAACAACACCCTGAGACAATCCGCAATCCAGTCTTCAAAAATATCCTAAGGGAGCTCCAAAGGTGATAGAGATCCGAAGTAATCTTCAGAAGGTCTGAGCTACACAATTCATGACATAATATTTCAGTCCTGAGGGCTAATCCGAGCGCTAATACTTTGAAAGAAGCAACACCATGTGACCATGTTCAGCGGTCTGAGGCTTTTTTATTGTACAGTTCAGTATTAAGTATTGAGAGCCCTTATCCATAGTACCAAGAACAAATATATGTTGCTAGGTTCAAAGGTGGTTATCGTTCTAATACAATCTACCCAGTCAGAGAGAAATCTATTCTTAGCCCGAAAAGGCACCGCAAAAAGAAAAACAGTCAGCAAATGAATCTGGAATGGGAGCACTAACTGTCCATGAGTCCGTATTTTCCTCAAAAATATTCCGCACTATACAGGGGTGCTTACTTTAGCTGTTCAATTCACGAGGTGTGAACTTTCCTGTCACTTTCTTCCTTGAATAAATCCACAAATCTACTTGTCTTATGTACTTGAGGAGGAGGTCCGAGCCTTTATTAATATGCTATTATGCCCATAAACCTGAACGGACGTGTCTTTTAGTGCAATCCGACATATAATAGTTTGTGTCGGCCAACTCCATGAACAGAGGTATAATTTAACTTGTAAAATCAATTTCTCTCTCGTCATTTTGAATTTCAAGACACATAATAGCTCATTAGAAAGGTAAAATTATACCCTTCAAGATGGTCTAGGTCTCATGATGAGATTCTTCCTCTAAGATGGAGAAAACTATTATTTAATATGATTGATCATTCATTAGTGCAGAAATGGAGGCAAGGCAGAATGTCGTTGAGTGTTGGCCTTCTTAATTGATTGCCTTCTTAATCATATCCTTGTCTTCTTCAACATATCATCATGTCCTTGATGTTCTTGCCTTCTTCATCACCGTGTCCTTCTTCATGTCCTTTCCTTATTCAAAATATTGACATCAATGACAACTAGATTAACAATTTAGAGCCCTCTTCCTCCTAGTTTTGTCATTCAATATCGCTTAAATGCTTTTAAAAGGAAATAAATTTCTATTGGTTCTTTTCCCAACCTTCACACCGGTCCCTTTTTGACAGAGCTTGATTTCATTACTAGTGGGCTCTTGGAGAATTATACCAAACACATACAAAACTTCCAAAATCACATTCACGGGGAGCTTAAATTTCAAAGGGCAGATTCTTTAATATTTTTCTTGCTCATAAGAGACATACATACAAAGAATTTAGGTGGGATTCACTCTTGGAAACTTACCAAGTTCAATTCTCAAGATCTCCTAACTCTCATTCCTCTTGAGCACCCTCGAGCCAATATTCCCTTTCACCATCATTTATGAAATTCCATAATCAAATAAATAGAGACACACTCTTCCTCTAACAAGAGTTTTAGTGTACACACGGACATGAATTAACACAATGTTGCAAGTTCTATTAACTCTCACATAAATATATTTACAGTGGAAATATATAGGGCTCGTTGCTTGATCTCCTCTCTCCCCTATGTCTTACCCTTGTACACAACTATACTTCTATGAGCTTCAAGAAGTATCTACAATGTCAAAGAGAGAATTAGACATTTGTCCCAAAACTGTTGGGACATTCCAAGGGCCTACTTGGCTAACTCCTCAATATATCCTAACAACTTGATAATCTAGATTCCTCTAGAATGAGGATGCTTGGCCCTATTACAATTTATCTAAATAAAAAGAGAAATAAGAAACCCATCTAAAATTTGCGTACCCCCCTTTTGGGCCTTAAATAAAATGGTGCAAACGGTGTTGATGTCGCTGCATCAAACTCCCCAGGTGAATAAATTTTTACTGCCTAGTCATTTTTTTGGAAAAAGCCTCTAGGGTCCCAAACAAAGTGTTGTCGCTGCCCACATATCTGATCAAGTCATTGTTTTAGCCCTGACATGTGTTTGTCAGGATCCCATACTTGATTTTTCAATGTGCCACTTGCTTTACCAATGCAATCTTGCACAACCAACTTGATGTTGGTTGTCTTCTTCCCTCCTCGATCCCAAATTCTACTCTGAATTGTCTTACCTCTGCGTTGTTGATGTAGTCTTTTCCAATCATCCAAGTGCTAGAACTAATCACTCTTTCCTTGCCATTGTGTGATGCTTCATGTACTTCCTTTGTGATCATCATTAGCTCCTCAACCTTCATGCTCAATCTAACTTCTTGTTCATACATGTTGCCTCTGCCTCGCTTGTTTAAATTATTGCTACCAATCATCATCCCCATGAACATTTCCCAAAGTTGTAGGATTTCATTCTCCAACTCATTACATTCTTTGCCATAGAACATACCTCCTACATACTAAATGCACCCATAACAACAAAACTCATCCTCATCGCTACCTAAATACATTATAGCAAACCACCAGCCTCCTTCAAAAATAAAATTATGCCTCGTATTTGATGTCTCTAAATGAAATAGATCGTCATAAGACAAACTTATCTCATATACCTTCCTGCTTTCTTCACTTGGCAGTGTTTGTTGTCCCTCTATATCTTCAATTATGCTTTCAAAAGTTTGTTGTCCCCACAGGTCGTTTGAGGCTTTAAGCACCTCAATATCATATTCTTTGTAGTTCTTCTCTTCCTCCACAACGTTTTGTACAGGGAATTCAAGGGTCTTCTCCCACTTTTCTTCATTCATCTCCACAATACATGGTTGCCATGCCAAATTCTTTGTTGGCCTTATGAAAGGTTGATATTGCTATCTCTAGAATTTTGACCTCTAGTCATACATGCACATACAACAAACATATTATGGAAAACATTTTCGCCCCCCTGACCTTCTGCGGCAAATGTATGGGTCATTATCTCATTGGACAAGTGAGTTCTTCCTTGAACCTTTTCATCATTTCTACAACTTCCCGGATGATAGTCTTGTCATTGCTCCACAGAACCATGACTTACTCTGCATAAGCCTCCTCATCTTTACCTCGGTCTTCTCCTCCTTGAGGCAATTCTATGTACTCTGCTTCATGAGATAGTGGTGTCTCCTCTTTGACAATGACAACTCTTGGTTGTCTTCTTGTCCTTGGGTTCCTTTAGCTTTACTTGGTTGTCTTCATGCACGTTGGAAAATGCATATGTTATAGTAAATTGATGATATATTAGAATAATAAATCTTATTTATAAATTATACACCATTTTCAATATAATCATTGAAAATGAAAAGAAAATTCATTTTAATAACCTTACCAATAAATTAAATAAAATATTCAATTCTCTTTTCTAATAATTTAGTAGTGAATTTTCACAAAAATGTCGAAACATTTTCATTGTAATTAGTGAAAGTGTGAGATAAAATAATCTCAATGGTTGTTAATAAATCTCATGATTATATGAAAAAAAAGATTCAAAAATCTTTATGTATATTGAAAATGGATATGTTATGAAAAATGGATGACAATGTCCTTCAATTCTCCCCTACAATAATTTAGTAAGAAACTTTCATCACAAAATAAAATGAACAAATATGATATCAAATTTTATAAAAAAAACCATCCACAAATAGAGTTCTAGTATTATCTCTATCTAACAAGAGATAATGCAATCATAAATTATTTTGCTATTTTAATTGTAGTTTTTATTAATATAAAGTTGTATGTCTTTATTGTTTTTACTCTAATTTAACTATATTCAAACTAAGCGAGAGTAGCTACTCTGTAGTCCTGGTTCAAATGTGGGAGCTAGTTCATACTTCCCAAAGTTCAATAATTAAACGAAGTGGCAAGAAACACTAGCTATGCGGCCTTGTTATTTTTCATGACCAACTAAGAAAACACAATTTCGGAAAGCTCTTTTCCAATCTTTTTATTGAGACAATATGTCAAAAAAAATTAATCAATCTCCATGTTGATTTCCTCTAGGGTCAGATGGACCAAAGTAATCTTAGTTGATCATTATCATCATCCACCAACAAGATCCTCATGGGCTTGAAGTCTACCTTATCACCCTAATCCCAAAGGAGACCGACCCAAAGCACTTTGACAAATTACATTCTATTTCAATGTGCCATTACATTTATAAGTTGATAGCTCAACTCATCTCAAACCATTCGAAGCCCGTCCTCTCAAAAGTCATCTCTATGGAGCACCACAAACTGTTGGGGAGTAACATTCAAGAAGTTATGCTCATGGGTTAATGCACTCAAGCAAAATGTTTATAGCTCTAAAATCTCAAACCATTCACCCTAATCCCAAAGGAGACCGACCCAAAGCACTTTGACAAATTACATTTCATTTCAACGTGTCATTGCATTTATAAGTTGATAGTTCAAACGATCTCAAACCATTTGAAGCTCGTCCTCTCAAAAGTCATCTCTATGGAGCACCACAGATTGTTGGAGAGGAACATTCAAGAGGCTCTGCTCATGGGTTAATGTTCTCAAACAAAATGTTTATAGCTCTAAAATCTTAAACTGTTTGAAGTCCATCCTCTTCGAAGTTATCTCCAAGGAAAAGAAAGGATTCTTGGAGTAGGAATATTCAAGATGCAATTGCCTCTGTCGAGGGATTAATGCACTCAATCAAAACATTGAGCAAAATGTCTTTCATAACCATAATAGACAGTGCCAAGATTACCAACTCTTACTTCTACGATAAAGTGTGTTGGCTATATTTGAGATTGATATTTGACAATATTTCTCTATTTCTTTTTGTATCTTCTTTCAAAAGACATAATTTCTTGCTAGCTTACAAGTCTGGTCACCATTAAATTTGTATATAATTTTACAGTTTAGGTTTTATGCACTAATATGGTATTTTTATGACAAAATTTTGTTTTACATTGGGAAATGTCATTTGTTTGGCATTCTTTATTTTCCTTTTCCTTTTTTGAGAAGAAATGTTGCTTATATTAACAAATGATATATGACATCGTCAACGCACAACGGGGCAATTTTACCTCAAGATAATAAAAAAAGCCTTCAAGTCGGAGCTCACCTCCAATGAACATCCTTTAACATCTCTCAAAAGGAGAGCATTTAACTCTGAATTGTGCATTGAGCGCATCAAGAAGAGTTCTCTAAAGCAAACAATCAAGGATGAAGAACCATCAAAACAATGGTGTGACAAAGCTTCCACAAGACAAGCAAAGATTTAATGTGGATACAATGCCTTGGAGATTTTAGATATATTCATCAAATAAGATGCCATTAACAAACACAAAATCAAGTCATTGTGAAAATGACCTTCCATCCAATGTGATCAAAACCAGACTGGTCAACGAACCAGTAGACCCCCCATACTAGGAACCTAATCGAAACCGGTAAAAAAACCAGACCAAAAAACTGGTCAACCAAAAACACATAAATTATTCACATATTCATGTGCATCAATGTAGATCCAAACCCTTTATAATCAAATAAACAAAAGTTCTCATTTATGGAGCACATAAGGGTGCACAAAACCAAAATAACACCGATTGCAATCCATATTTGAACATAAAATACATAAAAAAACAAGACCTATATGGCCTCTAACGTCCAAAAAAATTTATGCTACAACATATACCTACATATCGTTAAAATCTTTGCTTGTATTGAGATCTTTGTCATTAATATCACCCTTTGAGCATCTTTGTCATTAATATCACCCTCTAAGCAGTAAAATAAAATAAAAATGTTTAGCATGTCAATTCAAGATCTTGTGTGAGTGATGGGTACATTTTTAGTAGGATAATGATAAAGGAGTTCAACAAACAATGCCCCTAACATCAAAGTACATAGAGGGATTGGTGTTTTTGATTAAATGTTAGTTCGATACCCCCTGATATATGAAAAAATCCAATGGAAACATCACAATCCCCCGAACTTGAAATTCTAAAAAACAATTAAGTCTACTGGATTTCTTGAGTGAAATCCAATGAGGTCAAAACCACTCTCAAACATTATGAGTCATTTCATGGTAATGTTAAAAATTTAAGCAAAAAGATGAAAATGAAAGATAAAGGAGAATGTCACTTTTACCTTAAGAATTTGGCAATACTATGAATTGCATTGCAATAGTAGGGCCATAGACTTGAATGTTAGGCACCTATTGTGGGCTAGTGCCTAGCCAAGGAAAAAATTAAAAGGGAAAAAACCAAAAATAGGTCACACTTGTTGTGTTCTATGCGTTGTAGAAATTCCTTGTAGATTCAAATTGCTTATATAATTTTTTAAAACAAAAGACTTGAATCTACTCTACTCATCAGTGGAAACAATTAATCAATCGAGAAATCACGAAGCATACAAGAAAAAGAATTCAATCAACACATTGCACAATGATTTCTTGGGGAAGCCACAGCTAAAAACCCTTGCTATCTATATATTGCACTAGTCAAAAAATATGAAAAGATTACAATGCTTTGTTCAAGCCCAGGCAACCTCTGCACTATCTCTATCTATCTCACAGCTTCCTAGACAAGCCTTGGCCAATACTTAACCAATTTTCTGCTTGCCCAAGTGCTTATTTCCTTGCACTGTTACCTTGGGAATTAGCCACTATCAATTAGGGAAATTCCTCAATTGGAATTGCGCTATCCATCATAGACCTTTCTCTAACTGCATGCACCACATGTATAATTTGGATTATTATACAACTAATAGTACATTGCCTTTGAAATCCAATCTCAATTGGGTAACTCTCAGATCTAACATGCATGAGTTATTTATTACTAAATTATCAGTTAATTGGTCGAACACATAAAGCAACACCTCACTGTTAGACCTCCTACTAGTTCTTCCATCAATTGGAACTAGTTTAACTGACTTTAACTCAGTTTACACTGAATTAATTAATTATAACTCAAAATAAACTCAACCAGAGCTCTTATAAAGTAGGAGACACTCTATATGACTCAAGTTAGACCCTCAACTTGAATTAACTGAACCAACTAAGTCAAATTAACTTAGTTAACTCGTACAAGTTGTCTTGTGATGTGGAATTACAATTTTTCTCCTAATTTAATTCAAGGGAAAATTAAATCAAGATTTTTCTTGTTGCATTTTCAACACTCCCTCTCAACAAGAAATGGATTATCAGCTACCCCAATCCTGCCTCTATGGAACTCAAATTTGCCTTTTGACAGTGTCTTAGTCAAGATATTTGCATCATGTTCCTCTGTAGGAATGTACTCTAACAACATGATCCACCTCTACACACAATCTTTGAGATGGTGATATCGGATGTCAATATGCTTGGACCGATCATGGAAAACTAGATTCTCAAAGAGTTTGATACAACTCTGGTTGTTACAGTAAATCATTGTAGGATCCATCTACTAACCAAATAACCCAACAAGGATCTTCCTCATCCAGATAGCCTCACAAATTGCTTGACTAGCATCCATGTACTATGTTTTTGTTGAACTGAGTGCAACTGATATCTGCTCCCTGTTGTACCAAGACACTATTGTTGACCCAATACTGAAGATTCCTCCTGATGTGCTCTTCTTGTCTGACGGACTCCCTGCTCAATCTGCACCTGTGCAGCCTTGCAGCTTCACTCTCTCTGTTTGTATGTACCAAAGACCAAACTGAGTGGTGCCTCTAAGATATCTCAACCAGGGTTGCGGGGGAGCAGCTCCCCCCCAGCTCAAACCCGCTCCCAAATCCCGCTCCCTTTGAGAACAACTCAGTAGTGACTAGGAAGTGCGCTCCTGATATTGCTCCCGCATGGGAGCAAATTTCAGGGGTGAAACCGAGAGTGAAGTTTTCGCTCCCTAGCCTTTTTTCCAAAAAAAATTTGTAGTAACATTCCAAATGCAAATTTTTTTCAAAGAAATAAATAATTTTTTAGTGGGGCAGCGTAATTATCAAGCCTGTGGCCCTAGTATTGGTACATGATTCATGGTAATGTTAAATTCTTAAAGTAAATGTGACATTCTCCTTAATCTTCATTTTCATCATTTTACTTAAATTTTTAACATTACCATGAAATGACTAAGGATGTTTGACAGTGATTCCGACTTCATTGGATTTCATATGAAGAAAGTAGAATTTTAAATCTCATTCAAAATCCAGCAAACTTATCAGTTTTTCAGAATTTCAAGATTGGGGGGATTGCAATGTTTCCATTGGAATTTGTCATGTATTAGGGTATGGAACTCATATTTAATGAAAAACACCTTGATGTCAGTGACATTGGTTGTCGAACTCCTCTATCATAACCCTACTAAAAATGTAACCATCACTCAAACAAAATCTTTACTTGACATGCTATGTTTTTTCTATCTTATGTTAATGAGGATGATATTAATGACAAAGATTTTGATTTTCCAACAAGACTAAAAAATTAGACATTTCTCGCAGCAAGAAGAGACCCAAGCATTAGCAATAGATAATAGATTTACTTGTCTTTTCTAGTTTCTAGTAGTTTTTATCACTGTTGACTCTTTCATATTTATTATGATATTTTTTTGTAAACAATATATAACAATTTAAGTTTGAAGTTGGCAATTATAACTCATTGGTAATGAATTATGAATATGATGCTTCGTGAAAGCTGAAAGTTGTTTCATTTTATAACATTTCATTTCATGTTAGATATTATTTGTTGTAATGGTTACACTTAGCTACAAGTACAACTTTTGAAAGCTTGAAACTTTAAGATTGATGAATCATGATTCATGAGACTCAATATGTTGTATGTTACTAACTTGTGGATGCGGTTGATGAAGATTATAACTTCTAGATGATTGTTGTTATATGGTTCAATCTATGTTTTTTATATCTAATTCATAAGTCTACATATTTTTGTTGACATATATGCATCAATATATATATATTATATATATATATATATAGATATATATATATAATGCTATGGGATTCGCTCCCAAACCGGGAACTTCTAAAAATGTTGCTCCCGCTCCTGCTCCCATTTTCACTCCCAGTCCCAAGTAACCTTGATCTCAACACATGTTTAGTTTCCTTCCAATAGAGTTTGGTTGGCTTAACCATTGCTTGACTAAATTAGTTAACTGCAAAACACATGTTTGGTCGTGTGTTCACCAAGTACATAAGTGAACCCACAAGCTGCTTGTAAATAGTAGCCTCCACTACTTCACTTTAAGTAGCATCTTCCTTCCTCCAATTCCCTGCTATAGGAGTCTCCATAGGGTTGTTGCTCTCCATGTGGAACTTCTTCAATATCTCATTGGCATACTTGCCCTGAGAGAAATAGTTTTGCATCTCCTTGCCATACTTCCATACCAAGGAAATAATGCATGAGCCCCAAGTCCTTCATCTCGAATTCTCTTGCAAGATTTGACCAACTTCTCGTCACCTATTAGAATTAAATCATCGACATATAATACTATATCAATAATTTACATTCAACCACAATAGGGTAAAGGTTTGCATCTGCTTCATTTTTGGTGAAGCCCAAACTAGTGAAATCATTATTGATCCTTGCGTACCAAGCACGGGTGCTTATTTCAATCCATACAGCGCTCGCTTGAGTCTGCACACATGAGACTCTTTGTTGAAGGTCTCAAATCCTTTCAAATGCTCTAGTACACCTCTTCCTCAGTCACTCCATTGATGAAGGTCGCCTTCACATCCATCTGATGTATCTTCCATCCCATCTGCGTTGAAAGCGCTAGAATAGATTTGATTGAGAAGTACCATGCTACTGGAGAAAAGCTCTCCTCCTAATCAATTCCTTCCACCTGAGAGAACCTCTTGGCCACAAATCTAGCCTTGTGTTTCTCGACACTCCCATCTGTTGATTGCTTCACCTTGTAGATCCACCTAGTACCTTCCAATGACTTGTCCTTTGGCCTTGGGACAACTTCCCAAGCACTGATCCTAATAATGGAGTCATACTCCTCTACCATGGCATCAACCCATACTAGTTGTTGCACTGCTTCCTCAAATGAGGATGGCTCAGTTTGTACACTCTCGCTCATCAGAGCCACATAGTTAGTGTACTGATTTAGTGACCTCCTTTGTTTGCGTTGTGATGTGGGTGCTCCCACATTCTCTCTAGCATCATGCATCAATTTGTTAACTTTTCTAATGCGCTTCCTTCTATCTCTAGATGTCTCTGCATGAGTGGGTGCTTCAACTCTCTGCTCCTCTGCATGTGGTTGCTCCACAACATCTTGAGGTTCTTCCTTTAGAGCTAATAGCTCCTCATCTGCATGTAAATAAAGCTCCTTCTCAAGGGAACATTTCATGGTCTTCTCTTCATCGAACTTCACATCTCTAGGAACAATTATAATTCTGTGAGATGCAAGGTACACCAAATAGTTGTGAAGTGTATCAGTGTACCCCACAAATATGCCCAAATTAGTTGTCGGCAAAGGGCTTTTTCCTTGCATCCTTGGTAACATGACAGTAAACTGATGAACCAAAGATCTTAAAGTGTGAGACATTTGGTTTCTTCCTTGAAAAAGCTTCTTTTAGTGTAATCATCCCGAGAATCTGATGAGGACTCCTATTCTGCACATATACAGTTGCATTGCATGCTTCAACCCATAAGTGCAATAGTAGGCCCTGATAATGTAACGTCGTTGGTGCAGCTCCCACAATACTTATGCTCTTCCTTTCAGCCACCCCGTTCTGTTGTGGGTTATGGGGTGTTATTAACTCCTGTCGAATTCCTTTTGATGCACAGAAGTTCTTGAATTCATTAAACACATATTCTCCATCGTTATCGCTCCTGAGAGCCTTCACTTTCCTACCAGTGTCTTTCTCAACAAGTGCTTTAAATTCACAAAATTTAGAGAATGTCTAATCTTTCTTCCACATGAAGAAAATCCAACACTTACGTGAGAAATCACCTACAAATATCACATAATACCTATGCTTGGTCGTAGAAGTTGTCGACAACAATCCACACACATTTGAGTGAACTCTTTCATGGATCACTTGCGCTCGCGCTCGACTATCCTTATCATGAAAGGTGTCTTTGATGTACTTCCCCAATGTACACCTTTTGCATGTATCTTGCTGCTCTAGTGCACCCTTGTGAAGTCCTGTATAAATGTTTTGCAAGATCTTCAAGGCTCCATAGTGCAAATGGCCCAATCTTCTATGCCATAATTCACCGAGCTCTCCACTCTACACCTTCTCTTCTTTCGTGCTCAAGCCAACATAATCTTCTACATCCAATTTGTAGAGGTTCTTCAACCAAACCCCAATCCACTTCACTTGTCCTGTGGCTATGTGATGAAAGAAAGTCTTTCCTTTGCTAAACATCACATCGTATCCACGATCTTCCAACCTAGCAACTGAAACTAAATTCTTCTTCAGACTCAGAACATACATGACATCTTTTAATGTGAGAGGAGAACCAAACTCCCTCTACAAAGTAATAGTACTGATGTTGATCGTGTTATACCTTCCATCATCTCCCATCTCGATGTGCATCTCGAGGTCCTTCTCCCCCAAGTCTTTGAACAATTCTTTGTTTCCCATCATATGAATGAGGCTCCACTATCTAGATACCACACACTACTCATTGTCAATGTCACCATGCATGCAATGAGGGTGAAATCCAACTCGAATTGTGAAGCTGACCCGTTGTCTTCCAACATTGCCTCCATTTTGTCCTTCCAATCAATATAATTCGAGCTACCCTCAAAGGCATACTTGAGTCTCAAACCATAGAACAACATCCTACTGGCTCTGAAGAATGATCCTACAAATTCAATTTCACTTGCAAAGACAAAGTCGTATTCTTCTCTTCTAGTGTGACTTTTGCCATGATACGATGTAGAAATTCTTTGTAGATTCAAACTGCTTATGTAATTTTCTAAAACAAAAGACTTGAATATACTCTACGCATCAACGGAAATAATTAATCAGTTGAGAAATCACAAAGCATACAAGAAAAAGAATTCAACCAACACATTACACAATGATTTCCAGAGGAAAACCACAACTAAAAACCATTGCTATTTGTATATTGCATTAATCAGAAAATATGAAAAGATTACAATGCCTTGCTCAAGCCCGAGCAACCTTTGCACTATCTCTATCTGTCTGACAACTTCCGGCCAATACTTAACCAATTTTCTGCTTGTCCACGTCCCTATTTCCTTGCCTTGTTTCCTTGGGAATTAGCCCCTATTAATTAGGGAAGTTCCTCAATTGGAATTGCGCAATCCATTATAGTCCTTTCTCTAACTGGATGATTATACAACTGATAGTACACTACCCTTGAACTCTAATCTCAACTGGGTAACTCTCAGATTTGACATGCATGAGTTATTTATGACGGAATTATCAATTAACTAGTTGAACACATGAAGCAACCTCCCACTGTTAGACCTCCTACTAGTTCCTCTATTAGTTTAACTGACTTTAACTCAGTTTAAACTGAATTAACTAATTACAACTCAAAATAAGTTCAACCAGGGCTCCTATAAAGTAGGAGGCACTCTACATGACTCAAGTTAGACCCTCAACTCGAATTAACTGAACCAAGTCAAATTAACATAGTTAACTTGTACAAGTTGTCTTGTGATGTGGAATTACAATTTTTCTCCTAATTTAATTCAAGGGGAAATTAAATCACGATTTTTCTTGTGGCATTTTCAACACGCAGCTTTACTGAACCGTTACTAAACTGGCCAAAAACAGTTCAAATCATCATTCCGAACCGGTTTTTGCTTCAAAACGGTTGGACAGGCTGGTGCAAACCAGTCCTGATGACGCTGTTTCAATCGCAGACACAAACTATGCTCCAAAACCCAACCCCAGTATAGCACTAAGGAAAAAACATGTTGCCTCTCAAAATGTCAAAGCTGAGTAAAGATAATTTATTCCAGGTAGCTTCATCCTTGATACAGTGATGACAACGTACGTGAGAAACTGTTGTATGGGCAAAGGAATTGGGGAAGAAAGTGTTACTTCTAAAGATCGATTTTGTTAAGGCATCTTTATTTTCTTGTTATTTTTTATTTCTCAAGCCTCTATCACTAATACCAATTGTTAATCTTTTTTTCCTTTCAAGATAATAAGGGGTATGTCAATTTACGCACTACCACATTTTACAATTAGAAAATATACAAAGCAAGTAGAATCTTATTTCAGCTTTGACCTTTTATCCAACAAATGTTTAAATGAGCAGTACACCGTACATTTGCATATAAAGAGGGAACACTTTCAAAATTAAATAGACAATTCTACACCTTCATCCACTATGATGAAACCACAAAACTTGTGAGAATAAAGACAACAGTGGAACGGATATTGGTGTCATTCCTTTCTACAAATATCACAACACTGTTTAAAGCAGCCTACCATTCATAGGTGCTACAGATAAAATAGAGCTTCTGGCTCTAGATTTTGCGATATTGGTGTCATTCCTTTCTACAAATAGCACAACACTGTTTAAAACAGCCTATCATTCGTAGTTGCTACAGATAAAAGAGAGCTTCCGGCTCTAGATTTTGTGCACAGTTTTGGGCATGAACATGTTTCTGAAATGAAGCTGCTGAAATGTCCCTCTCTTCAAAATTTCCAAGAGAATTGAAAATGATAGCCCTCAAATAAAAAGTTTCTCCTGCTAATTCGTGATACTGCATGGCACCACAAGCTTCTGCACATTACTTATAAAATCCTTGACCATATTTTAAATCCAATAACATCCATAGTCATAAACATAATTAACTTCAAATCAAATAATAGTATGCTTATACTTCTGCAAAGTACACATCTGATCATAAAAGTGTCCTCACCTCTAGTATTTCAAACTCCTCGGCAGCTTGCCGTAAAGGATCTAGAACAGTGTCTGGTTCCAAAGAAACTGTACAATAATATAATGATGTTATATTGTTGTACATCAATTTCTAAGAAAATATGAAGAAATAGTGCCATTTAGATCAAACAAACCTGAAAAATCCGGGATTGCAAGATGACACTTAGCAAGCGCAAGATTTGCTCGTGCACGCAACTCCAGGCCACCATGACCAAGAATCATAGGCAAACTTTGATACAAAAGTGCCAATGCATGTTTTGCATGGCCAGCTCCAAGATTCATCCATAATTCTGCTAATGTTAGCATGGCTGCAGCTTGAAGGAGATCCAGGTTGAAAGACTGACATAAAGACAAACTTGCCAACACATAGGGCAAGCCCGAGATTGCATTTCCTGATTTCTTCAAGAACAAACATTACACACAGAAATACGTTATAGCCATATCTTTCTAAACAAGATAGAACAATAAAAACATCATATTAAAATATTCCCATAACAAGGATTGCCTAAATTACCTTGTGGATCTCTGCAAGCAAAAGTAGAACACTTGTACTTTCAACTTGCATGTTGAATTTGTAACACATACAGAAGAGAGACTGAGCAACTGATGCTGCCTGCAAATACAAATAGTTCTTATGAGATGTTCATTCACATCAAGCATTCTAAATATATAAAGAACAGGTTACAAACCTCACTGAATTGTTCTGCAGCAAGAAGAGTGCGAGCACGCCTAACACTAGCTTCGACTTTTAGGTCCATATCTACACCGGCTACAGGAGACGCTAGTGAACCCAACTGGTTACAGACAAGTTGGGCCAATTTTAACTCCCCACTGCCATGAGACTTTTGTATTAGTCAATGGCTAAATTTTTCCGTACAATAAAGTTACCTGAACAGTACTGTTAAATATCAACGACCCTTTTAATCATACTACTAACTGAAAGAGAAATCATTTAATCTTAAATTAGAAAACAAGGACAAGCAATAAAGTAACAAGCCTAAGTAAGAAAATAAGTCCAGGAGACACTCACCAATGCAAAGCACGGTCATGAATTAACTGCAGCTTTACTAGTCGGATAGGAGATTTGGAAACAGATGAGAATTTTTTCTCTACCAAATCTAATGCAGCAAAAGCCTCTGCACAACATTTAAAATATTAATGCACTAGGAATAATTTACAATTGTTGATTTCAAATAAAAGCATGAAAACCAATGAAACAACAACAATACCAGAAAAGACATTTAATTTAGAACAATAGCCAACCTTATAAGATTGTTCCTGATAAGCAAAAGGAGTATTATCTTATATTGGCCCTCCACACTGCCTCTCCTCCAGACTCGTAGGGAAATTGGCTTATTGATAGTGGTGCCTCAACGCACTTCACCAGATACAAGGAAGCGCTCTCTAGTCTAATAAAGGAGGAGACAAACTTGGAGATTATTCTTGGAGATGATGCCACCTATCCCGTAAAGGGTGTAGGGAATGTTACTCTTCAATTGGATCAAGGTAACTCGCAAAAAGTTCGTTATGTACCTAAAGTACCTAGTGTCCATTTCAATTTTCGGCAATGGAAGTCATAGGTTACAAGGTGGCATTTATTGATGGAAAGGTACGTGTTTGGAAAAAGATTTTTAAAGATGCTTTTACTCTTGGGTTAAGGATTGGCAATTTGTATTGCCAGAAGTCCATTGGGGACCATGTCGTGTGACACATCTTTTCTATGGCACTAGAGGTTTGCCCATCTTCAATATAAGGCCCTACCCGATGTGAGACCAATGGTAACAGGGATGCCGAAATTCAAAGAAGAGCATGAAGGTACATGTCCAAGATGTGCCATAGGAAATTTTACAAGGGGACCATTCCCCTCATGTAATAGCAAGGCCATAGATGTGGAACAACCCGAGGGGTTCGAAATGCATGATCGGGAATCCCATGTATGCAGGTTGAAGAAAGTTCTCTGTGATTTAAAGCAAGCACCCCGGGCTTGGTTTGAAAGGATTAACAACTATTTGATGAAGCTGAGATTCACTAGGAGTGAAGTCGATCCAAACCATTGCTTTAAGGTTGTGGATGATAGACCTCTCATACTGGTACTTTATGTGGACAACCTCTTTCTGACATGTACAGACCCTCTCATTTACAAAAGTATGAGGGAATCAGATTTCAAATTTGAAATAGGTGGGTTGCAAGCCTGTGACTATCTCGATGGAGCCTAACTTTAAGAAGTTATGTGGTAGTGTTTCCGGACCTGATTTGGGAAATGCCTCTGATTTTCGTCAACTCATAATAGCATTGATGTTCTTGGTGAACTCTCGTCCGAATATTTGTTTTGCAGTTAGCATGTTGAGCCAACATATGGCTGAGCCTCATCTCTCTCATTGGATTGGTGCCAAGAATCTTTTGAGATATCTTCAAGGCACAATCATACATGGACTGAGAAACGCTACCGAAGATGTGAGGCTGCATGATTATTCTGATGTTGATTGGGCAGGAAGTGTGGAGAATCGCAAGAGCACTTCTGGGTGTTGGTTCTCTTTGAGTTCTGCTTCGATATCCTGGATAAGCAGGAAGCAAAAGTTGCTTTGAGCACCCCTGAGGCCGAATACACAACTAAGAGTATGACCTCCTGTGAAGCTGTCTCGTTGTGGAAGCTCTTCAGTGAGTTGTTTGGACACGTACTGGATACCACCATCATATTCTGTGACAACCAGAGCAGGATTCGATTGTTGAGGAATCCCGTGTTCTATGATCGCTCCAAGCATATAGACATCAGGTACCACTTTATCTGGGATATGGTACAGCGAGGAGCAATAGTGCTCCATCACATTGGGACTGATGTACAGATCGCCGATATTCAGATGAAGCCCCTGACAAAGGTCAAATTCTTGACTTTTCGAGAACGACTAGGAGTCGTGGAGAGACTCTCTCCTGAGGGTCCTGTATGATATGAACATTGAGCTCTAAGAGCTCCAAGGGGCTCGGGGGTACTTCTTGGAGCTATGAGCAACCATAGGGTCACTGCTTTAGCCTTCCCCTAGTGGTTTTCTATGTAGGTTGGATGAGTGGTTCATCCTTCTCCTGCTGATACACAGTCATAGGGTGAGTGCTTAAGCCTTCCCCTAGTGGTTTGCTATGTAGGCAAGATGAGTGGTTCATCCTTCTCCTGCTGAGACACAGTCACAGGGTGAGTGGTTCAACCTTCCCCTAGTAGTTTGCTATGTAGGTAAGATGAGTGGTTCATCCTTCTCCTACTAAGACACGGTCATAGGGTGAGTGGTTCAGCCTTCACCTAGTAGTTTGCTATGTAGGCAAGATGAGTGGTTCATCCTTCTCCTGCTGAGACATAGTCATAGGGTGAGTGGTTCAACCTTCCCCTGGGATACCCCTGGCGACATGTAGGCAAGATAAGTGGTTCATCCTTCTCCTGCTGGGACATCCTACCCATGCAGTCTGCAGCTCATGGGAAGTACCTCTCATCTAGCCAATGAGTAGGAAAATGAGGGTAGGGACCATAGTATTGTTGATCTAAAGATGATCTGAGGTTGTCATTGATGTCAACCCAAGCAGCACCAAGGATGACCCTGAACTTCCATGGCACATTGGGCATCATCATTCATGGTTTCTCATCTCATAACCATTATAGGAATACTCTACTCAAAAATATCTTTCTATCGGTATATAACTCTCCTTGTAATTCCTTACGGTTTGTAAGTTATTCAAGATTGAAGTTAGTAACCCCAATTAGGGGGCTAAAACCCCATGGGGGTGTGCCATGGCATTTATCATTGATTTTGGTCATTGAATGGTCAATAATTAATAAAATTTTAAGCTCCTAAAATCCCTCCATCATTCTCTATAGAAGCCCCTCTCAACTTTATAAAAAGAAATCTCATATATCCTCCAAAAGTAGTGATTGTAGAATTTTTGCTATAACTATATTTCTGCGAAGTCTTACATGATGAAATTAAAACCCATTTGAGCAGAAATCTTGATGAACGTCGTGACTGAATTTTAGATCTTGGTTCGCTATATTTTCGAAGATATGATATGTGGAAGTTACGGTTTTTGCAGGGTCCCGAATTTCATCTCAAAGAGGTGGCCTTGGGAAAATTGCCATAACTCTCTCTCTGAGAAAGGGATTGGAATTCTGTAAAAAGTGGCGGATAGTGCACGGATTGTAGTTTTCTGCGTATCAACTTTAGAGCCGAAGGAGGAAACAGTGACATGCGGCATGCCGTACAAGTTCGCTCTAATGAACTAGCCCATAATTAGGTCATTGTGAGAGATTGGGCATAACTCTGCCTTGAAGAATCAAAGGGCTACTATAGGACCGAAGATCACATATTGGGGATCTGAAATAGCAAAGATACATCAGATTCAATATCGTGCTCCTAGAAGGAAAGAAAAAAACTAGATCAAGTGCTATCAAGGGCTGCAAAGGACTAGACTTTCTAGGGCAGCAAAGAGCAAGGTGCAGCAAAATGTTGCAGCAAAGGTACGCTCCAGGTAAGTATCTTCTGTATATGCATGTTCATCTCTTAATTGCATTAGGTTCTTTGTATTCTAATTTGTTGTTTTTGTTTAGCACTGACATATGCTCTGTAGGATGAGGTAAGTTTTTCTATTATCATGTCATAGGTATTTCCTTGAAGATTTTTTGCAGGTATTATATATTCATCAAGAGAAGACTCAATGCATGATCTAATGTTCTGAAGAGTGACAAAAGGTAGCATGACAAGAGCAGCAATCAAGGTGCAGAACAGCAGCAAGAAGTTCACCACATGAAGTCTTCAAGTGGGCAGCACTGCATATAGTCATTGTAAAAGTATCATTGTACAGAGTCATTGTAAAAGTATCATTGTACAAAGTCATTGTAAAAGGATCATTGTAAAAGTTGTACAAGTGTCTATCTACCAAGAGTTGAAGAGGCAATTTTGAGAGGTCTAGGATCATCATTAGGTGGTTGTGTCATAGTTGGGGTTATGGTCTAGTGTGTCTTCTTCTTCTACATCATTCTCTATCATTGTAAAGTGGACCATTTTCCCTGGTACGGGAGGCCATTCTTCTTTTATTCTTCTATACAGTGGTAGGGTGGTGTTAGGCTGGTGCATGAAGTCACCAACAGGTTCAAGCCTGTGAAAACTTCAGGGTGGTAGGGTGGTGCTAGGGTGAATTGTAGCTCATTGGGTGTTGGGGCATCCATTCAGTTGACTACTAAAGAATCTCGTGCGTTGGAGCGTCCATCCAATCGGAGCTGGAGAAGAATGGTTTTCTAAATTGTAGCTTTCTTTTCAATTGGAGTTGAAGATTAAAGCATTATTAGAAAAGCGTTCAGGTGGTTTTTGTCCCAGAGGGGGTTTCCACCTTAAATACTGTGTGCATTTGTGTTCCCTTTGTTTACTACTATCATTGTACAAACACGGATAATAATAGAAGATTAACTAATGCTCTGAAAGATTAAATAATAATACTAATTGAAAGGAATACTGATTCAACCCCACCCCCCTCTCAGTATTTCCAACAAGTACTACCGATGGACGCATCATGTACTACCGTACTCCCTATGCTAGGATGATATTGATCTGGGATCAATTGGAACTGACTTTAGGTCAGTAAGTGTGGTATGAGACACTCTCTTTATTTGACACTGATTTCGAATCAGTGGGAGTGGTATGAGACACTCCCTTTATTTGGAAATGATTTCGAATCAGTAAGAGTGGTATGAGACACTCACTTTATTTGGAACTGATTTCGGATCGGTAAAAGTGGTATGAGACACTCTCTTTATTTGGAATTGATTTCGAATCAGTAAGAGTGGTATGAGACACTCTCTTTATATGGGATTGACTTTGGGTCAGTAGAGAATGGTATGATACATTCTCAATCACTTCTTCTTCATAGTTCAACAGCGCAGAGCAGTGCAGGGCATTGCATTAATGGCAGAGATAGTACGAACTGGCAGATGGATTAGCAGATGGAGTTCTCCCTAGTTGAGAGGGAGTGTTAAAATTGGCAACTAGGGCCAAACTCCACGTGGGTCATCTTATCTATGGCAGTTGATATTTTTCTTGGATTCCTCTCGTCGAGAGGTATAGGATTGATCTAAAGATCATCCAATTCTGACATGTATTCATGGAGATATGAATTTATTTGTGTTATGTGACAATTCATCAAGGTCGGCCAACAACCAAACTACCCCCACTTGTCCTCAACGTTTTATTATAAATAGAAGAGGTCCTCAAGTCATAGATCTAGAGGAAGTGCCCTATACGCTGCCATGGTGGAGACCTCTACATTGCCCTAAGGAGACATCAAGCTTCAGCCATGGAGGAGACCTCTACGCTGCCCTAAGGAGACATCACACTTTAGCCATAGAGAGACCTTACGTTGTCCTAATGAGATCTAGAAGCAGTCCTAAAGGAGGAGTCTTAGAGGGAGTGCCCTAATCTTATACACTGCCCTAAATTACAATCATGGAGGAGACATCTAGATGCAGGCCCTATAGACGCGGGCCCTATAGACTAGATGTTGTGGCACTCAGAGCTTGTGCCCTAACTAGTGATCAGGTTTGACAAGTTATACTTCAGTCCTTTCAACATATATAAAATGCCAGATAGGAAACCTTGACATGATCAGTGGAGGTAGCGTGGATTGGGAAAGACTCTCCTAGGTGGACTGCTACCCTTGATGGGTTGAGTTGTCTAACGTCATGTAAGATTACAAGACTTCTTCTTGTTCACTATCTAAAGTTGTAGGAGCAGGTAATCAGAAGTACATTGCAGCAACATTGATGATCAACCAAAAGGGATATGCTACAGTGCTCTTCGTGAGTGTTTGAAGTCTGTCGGTGCTACATCCTAGAACAATCATCATTATCATAATGATGGACTTACTGATGTTGTCATACAATATCTGATTTGTATATTTGTACTATCTCTCTCTCTCTGATGAACTATTGAAGAATATAAGAAGAATTGATCAAGAGTTTCCCCGCATTGGGGTTTGTCCCTGGCTGGTGCCACATCTTGTGTCCTCTTGTCTTGGCTTGTCATCTGTTGTTTATGTTTATGTTCTATCTGCACTTTACTATCATGTTGATGTGATTGCTAATCTGGAATTGATATTGAGCTAATATGAAAATTTGAAGTAAATTGCTCTAAGGATAGAATATACCTAAAACTAACAACAACAAATTTGTTGGGGCTTCAAACTATCTTGCATGGAAGAAGAGGACAGATCTGAATCTCTTTGAGAATGAGGTTATGGACCATATCAAAAGATCTATCACAAAACCAGCGAAAGAAGATGCTCAAACACTTGCAAAGTTTATGAAATGGTAAGTGAGGGCTCAAAGGATTCTCATAGAATCCATCAAGGATCCCCCCATTCCATATGTATTTAAACTCGACACCTCAAAAGAAATAGATGACAAATTGATAGAGTTGTCTTTTATAAGCATTACAGGAAAAGTTATCTCTCTAAGGCAAGAACTCTGCAAACTAAGGATATCGAAAGAGAAGGGATAGCCTCATACATTATGAGGATATTTTAAATAACGGATCAACTTCAAGATCTCGGTGAAATAATGTCTGACAAGGAGATGTTGTAGTACTAAATGCACTACCAGATGAGTGGGGTAACTTTACTTCAAGTATTTATGGGAAGAAAGAAGCTACTCCATTCTAGGATCTATGGCCACCATGCAAGATTGAAGAAACCAGACTAAAGACTAAAACTGATGTGGGATCAAGTGAGAAAAATCAAGCATATGTTGCTATAGCAAAGAGAAGAGGAAAGTCTGGGAAATTTGGTCCTTAGAAAAAGAAGAACCTAGCTCAGGTTCAATACTATGGATGTCAAGAATATGGGCATTACAAAAGAGATTGTCTTAAGCTCAAGAAGGATAATAACAAAAGAGGTAGAGAAGAAGCCCATATCACCGAAGAAGTGGAGGAAGCTGAAAAGAAGAAGTCCAAGAAAGATGAAGTACGAGATCTCTACTATGATTGAGATAGCCTTCCTCACCTAGTTCTTTTCACGCTCCTATTTTCAAGTTTTCTGTTGTAAGATATGGCTAAAGAAAATGATAGGATGCATCATGGCATCATAGCATTAAAAGCAAGAGCTCGTGATATCATCATAGAGAAGCATGAAAGACGGCTTAAATAGAAGTCTATGGAAGGATATAGCTCTTAATAACCTCATTAGAAGCATAAATGGCACTTATGAAGAAAAGTCATCTAGCACAATTGTCATCATACATCAATCAAAAGGAAACATCTACAGGATGAGGATACTCAAGATCCTCTATTGGAATCTTCATAGGAAAGTTCACCAATCAAAAGAAAGCAAGTGTTTTATCAAGAATTCCAACTTGTGGGAATTCATGGGATGATCGTATGATGACAAAAGAGGTAAAGCAGATCAAGGAATTGAAGTTCTTTCAATCAAGGAAGTCTAGATGACTTAAAGGAAAATGAGGTATGTATGATTGTGTTTGATATTTGTAGAGTCATGTCATATGGTTGGAGGTAACATGGATAGATGCTCTATCTCAAGAGCATGATCAAAAGAAAGGATCTCCTCCTTGGAAAGGATGCAGGAAGGCATGGGTCACACATTGTCTAGATGAAATCAACATAATATGTCCTCATATGAAATATGAGGTGGTTGACAAAATTGGAGGAATTATGATTGGAAGTTCCTAAAAGGAAATGTGTGAAGAAAGAAATGGATAAATCATGAAATATGCAACTATGGAAAAGGCAATCAAAATCTGAGGATTGAGAGATTTGACTAGGATATCTCTATGAAAGATATGAAGACTTTGATGAAGTTTGAAAAAGAAAAAGACCCTTGACAATGTATATCTTTTGGAGATGTGTCAATGTGTATGCAAGACGTTGATGCAAACTAGAAGATGTCATGATGAAAGACCATCACAAAGGTTATTTTGATTTAATGTTCATTCCTTATTTTTGAATGATATCTGGATGGGTTTACAGAGCGCTGCCAAGGGAAGATCTATGGATATCTTCCTCCACTAATGTCCATGTAGTAGGATGAAAGATCCTTAAGGAAACATGGCATGAAGAAGGCAACATGGAATGAAGGACGACCAGATACAAACTGATGGATCACTTTCCGATTAAAGGAATAATGACATGACTAACTCATGGATGAAAGTGATGGATGGTATGTGCCCTACAAAGAAGTCCCAAAAAAACATGAAGACTTTTGAATAAAGAAAAGAAGTTTTTGACATCATGACAAGGATTTTCTGACTTGGGTTTTCCTCTCAAGTTGGAGAGGTTTTGGCCCTGGTTGACAGCCTATATTCTGTGTCTCGTCTCTTTATTGTTTATGCTTTGGTAGCAGTTTGATGAAGAAGAATACTATAATAATATAACTAAAGAGAAGATCCTAATCCAAAGTAGTAAAAAGAATTCACAAATAGTTATCATTTGAAGAGAAATCATCTAATTACTATGACCTAGATTTCTCAACACTGGGTAGCTAAATCTACCAAGATAATCGATGCTCTATGTGTCCTCTCTCCATCCCTTTGAACTACTCTTATTATCTCTCGTTGAGACTTCAACGACCAAGATTAAATCTCCATCAACGACTAAGATCAATTAGACTTCGTCAATAGAAGTCTCTAGAACAATCTCGAACATCCTTAATTAATTAACTTTAATAACTAACTTTCCTAAGTTAAACTTAGGAAATAATTTAATTATTGGCTAATTAGTTTAATTAAGGTGTTTCGGAGCCATATCTCGGAAAACCATTTCTGGGTATTGGAGATCTTGTGTTCCTTAGCCTCTTAGCACCATCTGAGACTAGAAGACATGTCTGATGCTACCACCATAACCAAAATCTAACACTCCCTCTTAACGAGGAAGGTGTTCTCTCCCCATCATCTCTCCTCTACATCTTGTAGTTGGATAGATCAAGCTGTTGATGTCCAACATTTGTTTCAGCTCCTTCCTTCACATCTCAATTGATCTAACTCCTTGCTACTAGAAATCATTGTGAAGAAGCCAACTGACAAACCTATTGATCACCACTGTGCATACTTTGATCCTCCTCACATTGTTCCTGTTATTGCTCTACTACTTATCCTGCATGGCTGCTACAACTATTGCAATAGTGAGTCTGATCTCACTGGATCTCCCTCTGAAACAAACCGAGGAAATATCTCTTGGATGGAAACTCCCTCGTGGAATCTCATTTTGGCTAGAACTACTCCTGCAACCTGCAGCTGGGCAATTCGCACCACCTCCAATCTCACAAATTTCTTGCAACTACAACTAAAAACTAAATCTACTGTATCCCGGCAACTAGCTTTGCAACTGTCCCTCGAGTCTCTAACTGCAACTAGCTCTGCACTATCTACTATGCATCTGACTGCACCCAACTGTCTTTGTGCCTCTCTAGTATCTGACTGCAACTAGCTCTACATTGTCCCTCAAGATTTGACTGAGGTTGTTGAACATTGATCTTGCTACTATGAATTGTGGGCTCCCGTAGCAAAGGAATTGATCCATGTGAAGAATAATGCACTTCCCACAGACCCTGCCCAATCCTGCAACTCTGAAGTATCACGCTCCCCATCCATCTAGAGGTATAGTTGTTATGAATGGGAACTCCACTAGCATGGAGGTCAACTCATCCATCTCTGTCGAAGTTGTTGTTTGCTCCTGCCCCTTCTTGTCCTTCTTTCTCTTTGAACACTAGGTGACATAGTGGCCAAACTCACCACACCTAAAACATTTGACCTTTGACAAGTACTTTTTCTTCTTCTCGCCTCTCTCTGAGTTGTCCCTGACTGCAACCTTTATTCGCCTTCCCTTACCCTGTAAGGGCTACGTTCTCCTCCTCCTCCACTTTCGATCCTTTGCTGCTACCTCTAAAAGTACCTTCTATGAGGGTAAGCTTTAGCTCCTCCAGAGTGAAGTCAATCCATAGGCGATCCCAACCTAGTAGTGTGTCTCGCCCAGAAACAACTTGGACAAAAGTACACCACTCCTTAGAAAACCCATTTAGAGTCGTGCACATGCTCTCATCATCAAATGGTTTCTCTCTAATGGTTGCAAGTCCATCTCGGACATTCTCAAGTCTTGTGAGATACGAAGTAACACCTTCACCCTTTTGCATCCTAGTGGTCCCTAGCTTCTCCTTGAGAATCATTTTGTGATTCTTTGATGGATTCTCATACAACTTGCCAACAGTATCCCACATATCCTTTATTTTATTCTTATCTACAATATGTAGGACAATACGATCCTGAACACTATCTAGGACTATCATCTTGACTTTGGCCATCTCCTTCTTGAAGGTTGCCAACTATTGTGGATTAGTTGGCCCTGCCATGACATTTGTCACAAACACTTTCAGACCATGCTCATCAAACAGGAATTGCATTTTGGCCTTCCAAAAACCAAAAGTTGAGGCTTCATCAAGTCTATCTTGATCCATGAGTCCTGGTGTGACCACCTCTACGAAACTCAAATAAACTGGAGACTAGTGTTGGAAATCTCCTTCTCCTTCCTAATTGGCCTTCCTTCTGCTACTCGCACTCCCTCTAGAATGCACATTTTCTCTCACCTGCCTCTAGAAATCTTTTTCTTACACTCGCACTGCCTGCCACTCCTCTACCGGGCAACTCACTCTACCTTTCGGAATTCCTTCTTCGGATTTTGGTACACATACAGTGGTTCCTGAACCATGCATTGGCTGAACTGGCAAGTCTGCTACGACCAACTACAACTAGAAATCACATATCTCCTCCAAAAAACTAGAAACCCTCTGAGAAATTCTAGAAATCTTTTGTGTGTGCTTTTCTCTTCCTGCCTTGTGTGGATCTGCAATTGCAACTCTTGTTGCAAATCTTTTGCGCCCAAATCTACTCTGCGAATCAATTGATCTGCTCATTGAAACTTCTCGGCAACCACACTACCTGCAAACTCTGCTTTTGAGACAATTTGCACTCTTCCTCTGAACATAAATCCGAAATCAAATTTCCTGCCCCTATAATTCACACCTCTGGCTTGGCCTGCACAGATCTAGAATTATTGTGCTCAGATCTCCCTCTGAAATTGCACAATCTGTCGATCTTTTGCCTAAAATCTGATCAATAATGCTCTGATACCATGTGAAATTTCCTTAAATTGTAGCAACTAGAATTTATTCTTCCAACTAATTAGCAGTTTATTTGATTTATGGTAAATAACGAATAAATCACACTACAATTCTCCACAAAAAATATGTTGCGGATTTAAGATTAAGAACTGAGAAATAGAAGCACACACATCAAATAAACACCAATATTTTTGTACTAAAAAGTACCCGAAAAAACTCCAAAGGGAAAATTGGTGCAGCAAATGAGGGCTTATTTTATTATTATGCAACAAATTTTGAGAGTACAATAATCTGGATGCCCAAATGGCAATCCTCCGACAAATATCTAGCAAAATTATTTGCGGAAGATTTTCTCCCTTTACAATCAACTAAGCCTCTTTTGGCATGCTCAAACCCCACACTGGCAAACTCGCTTTATGCCTACAATTCACACTATTGGCTTTGGGCAATATGCACAGCCCCAAATCTACCTCCAACTAGGTCGTATAGCCTCCCTCTCCCTCTGGAAATTTTTTCTCTGCCTCCCGGACTCAGATCTGGCCTCCAGCAACTGAAACGAATTTCTTTTACTAACTCGCACTGCATGCACGACTCTCTTTGCAGAAGAATTTGGCCTCCCTTTTCCTGCCTCTAGCACTGAAAAACTACTGGGAAATTCTCCAGAATCCTGCTCTCTCTCTGATGCTCTCCCTCTGGCTCAAACTGCACCTTCACTGAAGTTGTGAACTAGGTAGCTCGATTTGCCAAGATAAATGATGCTCCATGTGTCTTCTCTCCATCCCTTCAAGCTACTCTCATAATCTCTCGTTGAGACTTCAACGGAAAAGATTAAATTTCCATCAACAACTAAGATCAATTATACTTCATCAATGGAAGTCTCTAGAGCAATCTCGAACATCCCTAATTAATTAACTTAAGAGAAGAACCGTCCCACTTCACAAAATGTGAGGGAATTTGTGCAACTACGATCGATCTATAGTGAGTGCCTGCCCTATCTATGCAATGGATGCAACCCAATCCCCTTCCTTCTTTAAATCAACTTTCCTAAGTTAAACTTAGGAGATAATTTAATTATTGGCTAATTAATTTAATTAATGTGTTTCTGAGCCATATCTTCTGAAACCATTTCTGGGTTTTGGAGATCTTGTGTTCCTTGGCCTCTTAGCACTATCTTAGACTAAAACACTTGTCTAATGCTACCACCATAACCAAAAACTAACACTGGACAAAACCCTAGAACTTGACCTAGAATATTGAGTGTGTTGAATGAAGAAACCCTATCTCGTACAATTCATGTAAGAAAGAAAAGGAAAGCAATATGAACTAATAACTATTGTGAGAATAAGGATGAGCCTTTCTAACATGATGAGATTGCAAATGGATTTCAGTGATTGTTGCAAGAGGGCCGGAATCAAGAGGGAGTTGAAAATTCCCTAAAATCCTCAGACCAAAGATAAGTACTTCATACCTTTCTTCTGTGATTATTATTGCTTCATACAGTGGTTCCTGAACCATGCATTGGCTGAACTGGCAAGTCTGCTACGACCAACTACAACTAGAAATCACATCTCCTCCAAAAAACTAGAAACCCTCTGAGAAATTCTAGAAATCTTTTGTGTGTGCTTTTCTCTTCCTGCCTTGTGTGGATCTGCAATTGCAACTCTTGTTGCAAATCTTTTGCGCCCAAATCTACTCTGCGAATCAACTGATCTGCTCATTGAAACTTCTCGGCAACCACACTACCTGCAAACTCTGCTTCTGAGACAATTTGCACTCTTCCTCTGAACATAAATCCGAAATCAAATTTCTTGCCCCTATAATTCACACCTCTGGCTTGGCCTGCACAGATCTAGAATTATTGTGCTCAGATCTCCCTCTGAAATTGCACAATCTGTCGATCTTTTGCCTCTAATCTGATCAATAATGCTCTGATACCATGTGAAATTTCCTTAAATTGTAGCAACTAGAATTTATTCTTCCAACTAATTAGCAGTTTATTTGATTTATGGTAAATAACGAATAAATCACACTACAATTCTCCACAAAAAATATGTTGCGGATTTAAGATTAAGAACTGAGAAATAGAAGCACACACATCAAATAAACACCAATATTTTTGTACTAAAAAGTACCCGAAAAAACTCCAAAGGGAAAATTGGTGCAGCAAATGAGGGCTTATTTTATTATTATGCAACAAATTTTGAGAGTACAATAATCTGGATGCCCAAATGGCAATCCTCCGACAAATATCTAGCAAAATTATTTGCGGAAGATTTTCTCCCTTTACAATCAACTAAGCCTCTTTTGGCATGCTCAAACCCCACACTGGCAAACTCGCTTTATGCCTACAATTCACACTATTGGCTTTGGGCAATACGCACAGCCCCAAATCTACCTCCAACTAGGTCGTATAGCCTCCCTCTCCCTCTGGAAATTTTTTCTCTGCCTCCCGGACTCAGATCTGGCCTCCAGCAACTGAAACGAATTTCTTTTACTAACTCGCACTGCATGCACGACTCTCTTTGCAGAAGAATTTGGCCTCCCTTTTCCTGCCTCTAGCACTGAAAAACTACTGGGAAATTCTCCGGAATCCTGCTCTCTCTGATGCTCTCCCTCTGGCTCAAACTGCACCTTCACTGAAGTTGTGAACTAGGTAGCTCGATTTGCCAAGATAAATGATGCTCCATGTGTCTTCTCTCCATCCCTTCGAGCTACTCTCATAATCTCTCGTTGAGACTTCAACGGAAAAGATTAAATTTCCATCAACAACTAATATCAATTATACTTCATCAATGGAAGTCTCTAGAGCAATCTCGAACATCCCTAATTAATTAACTTAAGAGAAGAACCGTCCCACTTCACAATATGTGAGGGAATTTGCGCAACTACGATCGATCTATAGTGAGTGCCTGCCCTATCTATGCAATGGATGCAACCCAATCCCCTTCCTTCTTTAATCAACTTTCCTAAGTTAAACTTAGGAGATAATTTAATTATTGGCTAATTAATTTAATTAATGTGTTTCCGAGCCATATCTTCTGAAACCATTTCTGGGTTTTGGAGATCTTGTGTTCCTTGGCCTCTTAGCACTATCTGAGACTAAAACACTTGTCTAATGCTACCACCATAACCAAAAACTAACACTGGACAAAATCCTAGAACTTGACCTAGAATATTGAGTGTGTTGAATGAAGAAACCCTATCTCGTACAATTCATGTAAGAAAGAAAAGGAAAGCAATATGAACTAATAACTATTGTGAGAATAAGGATGAGCCTTTCTAACATGATGAGATTGCAAATGGATTTCAGTGATTGTTGCAAGAGGGCCGGAATCAAGAGGGAGTTGAAAATTCCCTAAAATCCTCAGATCAAAGATAAGTACTTCATACCTTTCTTCTTTGATTATTATTGCTTTATTATTGTTTAGCCTCTTGGTGTTGTATCTTGTGCTTGGTTATAATAGTTTCTTCCATGGCCTTCGAATGAGGTTTACATGTACATCTTATGGAAGAATCAAGAAGAATGAAGAAAAATTGTGGCAAGAGGATTTCTCCCAAGATCAAGCATAAACTCAGCTAGAGTGATTTGTGTTCCAAGGGGGGAAATTGTGTTGACATCTAGAATCGTGCCAAATGATTAGCAAAGCTCCCAGTTTAGAGTGAGAAGGCAGGCTAGCAAGTTTGAAGAATGCCATGATGGAGGAAAGTGTGTCGACGCCTGAAGCGAAGTCAGTGGTGACTTCCAAGTGGATCTCCAAGATCAAGCATGCAGTAGATTACAACATAGATAAGTACAAGGCAAGATTTGTGAGGGTTCTTCTAGAAAGAGGAAGAGGACTATGAGGAGACATTTGCTCCTATGGCCAGGTACACTTCTATTAGAATTATTATTTTTAATACTTCTATTATTGGTTGGAGATTTACATCAGATGGATGTAAAGGTCATTCTACTCAATGAAGTGATTGAAGAAGTGTACATAAAGCTACATCAGGGCTTTGAGGTACATGAGAAGGTATCTCATGTTTGCAAACTAAAGAAAGCTTTGTACGGACCTCAAGCATGGTATTCTCGGATTAATGGATATATGTTGAGTCCTGGCTGATCTTGTTATTATATGACTTGTTTTTTATGGGAGAGAAGGAGAAACAATGGCAGAAGGATTTGCTTTAATGATAGAGGGAGCAGTCAAGCCCTGCTTCAGTGTGAGGGAGTTGACCTCGAAGTTTGAGATAACGTATCTAGATTTGATGCATTACTTTCTTGGTCAAGGAAAGTATACTATTGAGGTCCTTTAGATGATGGACAGTAAGATTGTCAAACTAGATGCTCAGAGATAGGACATCTCTAAATATCAATGTACCTTCTCTAAGTGGACCATGCCAAATAGCAGATATGCTTCATTGACTATGAAGCGGCAATGGCAGAGGGAGGAACCAGAATTGCCACAACATGATACTTCAAAGGGAGCGCCCAATCAAGGTGACCAGAAAGCAGCTATGGTGATGGATCCAATGAAGTCAACCAATTAATGGTTGAGAAAACGCATGTTGCACAACATGTGTTGATGTACCAGCATGGTACAGTTGGATATGGATTAAGACATGATGAAGTATAGTTGTAGCGATATACAGATTCAAATTGAGTAAGAAGTGCAATAGATAGGAAGAGCATATCAACATGTTGCTTCAGTTTGGGTTCTACTATGATATCTTGGATGAACGGGAAACAAACATTTGTCCCACTCAGCACTGCAGAGGCTAAGTATATTGTAGCTAGTTTAGCGAGTTGAGAAGCAATGTGGCTTTGGAAGTTGCTCGCAAGATTGTTTGATCAAGTGTTGGAGACAGTCGTGATGATAGGTCAAAGCACATTGAGATCAAGTACCGAGACATGGTACAGAAGGGAGCAATATGGCTCCAATACATTTCTACAGATAAGCAGGTTCTTGACATTCTCACAAAGCCTTTGTCCCAGGATGAAGTTTGTTTACTTCAGGGACAAGCTTGGAGTGGTTGAGAATGCTTCCCTCAGCTAGAGGGAGTGTTGATGATGTAGCACCAAGGGAAGACATTCTCCCTAGGTTAGGATATTGATAAGTCAAAAGTATTGACTAGGGGACCATGCAATGTGGCTAGGGCCAATCGGCCAGAGAGCATTAGGGCTGAAGTGCTCCACCGGTCAGAAGGTTCTGACCATATTGCCAAGAGGTACTTGGCTAGTGGGTAGAGTGAGTGCCTTTAGCATCGGGAAATTGTTTTACCATTCAATTGGCATGCAGGAATGGTAATTCAGCCAGGGTTTCACCAGTTTTTGGTCAAAGGTATTGACCTTACTCGAGGTGACAACTTGTTGAGCTCGTGACCCAGCACTAGTCTTGTTGACCCCGATCAAAAGGTTCTGACCATATCACCAAGGTTTAGACTAGTGGGTGACTAGATCCATTTGCAAAGGAGATTTGTCCAGTAGATAACTAGATCCTTTGCACTATGTTGAGGCAGGATGCTTTCCACGTGGTTTTAAAATAGAACATGAGGTGGATGGATTCATCAACATAGTTGAACTCTTTAACCCCTTTCTTGGGTTGGAGAAAATTTTCAACAAAGAGGACATTCGAAGAAGTCAAAGAGAATACCTCCCTAGCTAAGAGGGGGTGTTGAATTTTGGTAGTTGTGGTTACTATTCTTCAATTATATTAGCCCACAAAAATAAAAGAAATGAAAAATACAAAATTGAATTCAAGTCAGCTCCAAATAAAAGAGGGAAAATAAAATTTTGAATTTGAATTAAAAGTGCTCAAGTCAACTCCAAAGTACAAGTCGGCCCAGACATGCCCCTTGGGCACAACAAGACCACTATATACACAAATTTGTCTCCCTCATTCGCACACAATTCGGATCATCTTGTTAGAACATCAAGTACAGGAGGAACCATAGATCTCTAGTGTACAACGAAATTTGAAGTTTGTCTATTTGTTTTGAAGTAAACATACCCTTGCAAAGGAGGGCGAGTTGCTCCTATCATCTTTGTCTATTGAACTTGAGAGAGAATGAGTAGAAGAAGGCTAGCAAATTAGTTCTGAGGGGTTGAAGCCCTAGAAGGAGGCCTCAAGCCTCGAATTTCTTTGAATAATAGTATAGAAGAAAGTTGTGGGCTGAGACAAGAGAACCACAAGTAGAGGATTGGGGTCGAGAGGCCACAGAGGTCTTTGTAACAAGACTGAAGTACGTCAAGCCTAGAAGAAGCCAGCAAAGGGTTATTGTTCTATGTTAATGAGTTGACTTGTAAGGTTTGTTAGGGTTGAATTTCGGTAGGAAGTTAACGTTTGGTTGACCTAGCCCTAAGGGTTAGCAAAAGGACAAGGAATTTCTAAATGGAAGATCTACAAAAGTTTTCAGGTTTGTCTAAACAGGTTTGATCAGTGCTACAATATTTGGTCTGGGTTGACCAAATTTGAGTATAAAAACAAATTATATCTCTCGTTGAATTGGACAATTTCCCTAAGAAAAGATTGTTGGGTTTTTCCTTAGGGTTTTTCCAAGGTAAATTCTAGTGTCTATTGTGCATTGTTCTTTCATTGTGATCTCTATTGTCCTACTGCATTTTTCGTTGAATTTTTGGAAGTAAAATTGCTTAATGATAATCTAGAATGTGGTAAATCTAGAAATATGGTGATAGAATTGCAACTGCTCAAGAAATTTAATCTAAATCAAGAGACACAAATTCTACTCTATTGCTCCATGGAAATTAAATCACAATTTAAAACAACATTCGCAAACATGCATCAATCACATACACAAGTACACAAATTTATCTAGGGGAAACCAACTGGTAAAAACCTATTAACCCTGCTTGCATTAATCAGATGAATAGAGAATGCATTACAATTGCTTGCTCGCTCTAAGCTCAACCTACAAGTGAATAACTGTTCTCTCTGCTCAATGAAAAGCTCTGACCCAGACTTAGTCAATTCTTGCCTCCACTTGAGCTCCTATTTCCTTGCGCAAATCTTGAGGATTCATCATTGATTGCATGCAACATCTATACACTCAAGACTGTTAAAATTCACAACTAGGGCCAAACTCCATGTGGATCACCTTATTTATGGCTTCTGATATTTTTCCTAGATTCCTCTCATTGAGAGATGTAGGATTGATCTAAAGATCATCCGATTCCAATAAGTATTTACAGAGATATGGATTTATTTTGATTATGGACAAATTGTCAAGGTTGGCCAGCAAACTTATGTAGGCTTAGAAGCCCAATAGTCACGTCTATTCAACCTCAACGTTTGCATATAAAAACAAGGAGCATTCTCCTCATTTGGACAATTCAATTCACTCATCTTCTCTCTCTCTCTCCTACACATAAAAGGAGCCTCTCTCTCTCACACGTGTGGCTGAAAGGAAGACGTCCTAGGGCAAGGAAGACACAGAAAGAAGGACGCTAGGGCAGTAGGTCATCTCTTTGACCAGCGTTGACCTTCCAGAAGTGCGGATTGGGTGTGGTTGCCTCTCCTAGGCAGGCTGCAATTTTTGGCACGAAAACCGAGGTGATCTGACCTCTGGTTTGACTGGTGTTGACTGCCCTAGTTGAGGGCTACAGTTGACTTCAGAAATCTGCAAATTGACTATACTTTTGGGGTTGTTCAAGGGATGTTTCTTTGCTGTTCAAGGACAAGTTGACCGAAAATTGACCAAGCATTTGAGGTCAATTTCAGCGAGTTTGACCAAGTTTGACTCTGCTGATCTAGGGTTTGCTACTGCTGATATGAAATTACAGAATTCAAATTTTGTACTATTTCTCTCTGTTGAACTATTGAAGATAAAAGAAGATTTGATCAAAGGGTTTCCTCGCATTGGGGTTTGTCCCTGGCTAGTCACCACATCTTGTGTCTCTTGTCTTGGCTTGTTTTCTGTTGATAATTTAATATTCTATATGCACTTTACTTAATATATATGTGATTGCTAATTTGTGGCTAATAAGAAGAAAAATAAGTAAACTGCTCTAAGCACAGAACATACCATAATTTAACAACAATTAAAGTTACATTGCCTTGGAATCTCCACTACAGCTGAGCAATTCAAATTCCTTGCATGCATGAGCTATTTTTGGTTGATTGATCAGTTAATTGGATGATCTTTGAGTTAGATTGTTGTCCCACTGCACAACTGGCCTCCAACTAGTTCTATCAAGAGTTAGAACTAGTTTAACTAAATACAACTGGAAATAACTAAATTGGATAGCTACAAATTAGCAATCACACATGCATAATTGAACTCCAAGCCCTATAACTCGAATTTACTAAGCTAATTAGGTAACAAGAGCCATGTCACCTCAATTAACTACCTCCAAGTTGTTTGTTGATGTGGAAATTTCGAATTTACTCAATTTGACCAAGGCTAAATCAAATTGAGCCTTTCTTGCTATATTTCCCTACACTCCCTCTTAGCAAGAAAGGGATTTTCAATCACCCCTATCCTGCACATGTGGAATTCGAACTTTCCTCTTGACCAAATAGTCCCACAAGTATCTTTCTCCTGACCAAACAGTCCCACAAGTATCTTTCCCCTGAACAAACAGTCCCCCAAGTATCTTTCTCATCCAAATGACTTCACATGTTGTTTGACTTGCAGCGATGTATCTAGCTTTTGCTTAGCTGAGCGCCATAGATCTCTTCTTCTTGTTGTCAGATGGACTCCCTACCGAATTTGCATCTATAAAGCCACACAACTTCACTCCCTCTATCTGTCTATACCGTAATCCATAATAGCTAGTGCCTTTGATGTACCGTAAAACATGCTTAACTTCCATCCAATACAATTTGGTTAGCCTAACCATAGTTTGGCTCAGTTGATTGATTGCATCACACATATTTGGTCGTGTATTCACAAAATACATCAGTGAACCCACTAGCTTCCGATAAATGGTAGCATCAACCTCTTCACCTGAAGTGGCATTCTCCTTTGTCCAGTTGGTCGCTAGAGGTGTCTCCATGGGCTAAAAATTGTCCATGCAAAATCTTTGTAGTATCTCGGTGTCATACTTACCTTGAGACACAAAAAATTCTCTGTCACCTTGCCATATTTCCAGCCCAAGGAAGTAGTGCATGAGACCCATGTCTTTCATCTCAAATTCCCATGCAAGGTCCTTCATGCCAGAGCTAATCAACAGCGCATCACCTGTCAATATTAAATCATCAACATACAAAATAATCATAAGCAATTTACCTTCTACCAAAATATGATAAAGGTTTGCAACTGCTTCAACTTTGGTGAAGCCCAATCTAGTGAGATAACTATCAGTCCTAGTGTACCAAGCTCAGGGTGCCTGTTTGAGACCATACAATGCTCCCCTGAGTCTGTACACATAAGACTCCCGACTGTAGATTTCTGGTAACACTGGATGTGATCTAAGCCTCAAAATTTGTAGGGAGGCTAGGACACATGTATTCCAGAAAATTCCACCCAGAGAAGGTCTTATTAAAATAATTAATTATTTTTAATAGATGCCTAAGTCTAAACATCAGAAATTAAAATAATTAAAGGGTATTAATTAAACTGGGGCTGAAACTTCTAGAAGAAGACAAGGATCAAGCCATAATGATTTGAGCCATTGATTAGAATCTAATCTGGGTTTTGATTCTCAATGAGAAGATTATAAGAAGAGGCTTGATGGGCATTTGGAAGACACATCGAGTAAGAGATCAAGAGATTGATTTCTGAAGAGAGTAGCGCAACAGTTGCTGGAGAAGTGATCGAGGTGATTTTTTGCAGCGAGGAACAGAGATAGTTTCCACTTGGAGAGTTCTCTGATTCGAGGATACATCATAGAGAAGGTAGAGAGAGATCCAGAAGGGGCAGCGCAGAGCCACATTGGGCAATGTAGGGCCACGCAGAGGTAGCACAGAGCCTGAGAGGAGATCTGAAATTTGTTGGAGAATCGAGGTCCAAAGCCAGAAGCTAAGGTGTGAGACCGAGAGGGCAGAAAGTTAAAGTTCCAGAGGCAAATCGATCAGCTAAAGGAGTGACCAGTCCCTAGAAGCTGTGACGCAGAGCATCACAATGATTGCACAGAAACTACGCAAAGGCAGCTAGGGGCTAGCCATTCAGTCGTTGGATTAGTGTTGGATCGCCAGTGATAGTGTGATGTGTATCTCACTCATCTCTTTGTTAGTCAGATTCTCTGTATTGGATAGCCAACAAGGCATCCAAAGATTATATTCAGAAATTACTGCTTAATAATACAAACCCTCAGCTACTGCACCGGTTTTCCCACATTGGGTTTTTTTAGGGACATTGGTCCAAAAATAACAGTGTCACTTGTGTGTTATTTCTTTCTTTCTTAGATTCTTGTTTCCGCAAATTATTGAAAATTGTGAAAGCTGCAGTTGTATTTACATCAATAATTACAATAGAACACAGTGAATAACTTGCATGGATTAATAAGTAGGAGAAGTAATATCAATTTGCTGCAGTAGTGAATCGGGCATTCTCGAATTTTGACATGGTATCAGAGGGCAGGTGAAGCAAGGGAGCAGACCAAAAGAGCCAGTGTTGAAGAAAAGGAGGGAGATCTAAGTGTTGTGTAGGCAGCAGATGAAATCCCTAGAACCATTGCACAATCAAAGCCAGCAGGGCAAGCTTTTCATGGAAGATCTCTCTCTGAGTGAGTCAACAGAGAGATAAGATTTTGTCATGTCCCTTCTCAAACACATTAGTAACAAGGTGTTGCTACACAATTTTGCACATTTTTTACTAAGGAAGAGGGCCCCACACATTCGACTTAGGGACTTAAGACCCAAATCAACTTTATTTAGCTGCTAGTAGAATGTGGGGGCCATCCACATAGGAGTTCGAATTAGCCATTCGATATACTTGGAGGGAAAATCGAATGGGTGGATGGAAGGGCCCACATGAGGCTAAGGGGGGCCCAAGGAGTTATAAAGAGAGATCAGCTCTCATTTTGTATTCATTCTGAATATTAGACAAACAAACTCACTCTTGTATGCTCTGCTGCTTAGCAAGTCTACCGGCTGTTAAGCCACGAGTCTTCCACAGGGAAGATTCAACCTCTATTTTGGGGGACCATCCGTGCCCGCCCTGGGAGGTTGTTCCACAGAGATTGCAGGAGTTTCCAGCAGCGATTCATAGCTCAGCCAGCCACGCAAAGGAAGGGATTGCATGTTTTCTGGGCAGCCAGAAATATGAAGAGGTTGATTTAGCCACCCAAGAGGCCAAAAATTCAAAGTCAAAATCAGAGAAATTTCCTTCTGGGTTTTTCTGGGTTTTGTTCAAGGAATCTAAGGCTAAAAGGGCAGAATTTTCTGGGCAGTTTTTGGGCATCTTCCAGCTGGCCGAAAGTCAGTGGATGTAGTTGGAAACTTGGAGAGCAGCATCCAAAAGGCCAAAAATCCAAAAGTCAAAATCAGAGAAATTCCCTTCTAGGATTTTCTAGGTTTGGTCCAAGGAGTCTAAGGCTAAAAGGGCGGAATTTTCTGGGCATTTTTTGGGCACTTTCCAGCAGGCCGAAAGTCAATGGGATGTAGGCAGAGAGCAGCTCCCAAAAGGCCGAAAATCCAAAAAGTCAAAATCAGAGAAATTCCCTTTTGGGTTTTGTCCAAGGAGTCTAAAGGCTAGAAGGGCAGAATTTTCTGGGCAGTTTTTGGGCACTTTCCAGCGAGCCAAAAGTTAGCAGATGTAGCTGGAGAGAAGCTCCCAAGAGGCCGAAAATCCATAGTCAAAATCAGAGAAATGCCCTTCTGGGTTTTTCTGGGTTTTGTCCAAGGAGTCTAAGGCTAAAAGGGCAGAATTTTCTGGGCAGTTTTTGGGCACTTTACAACAGGCCGAAGTCAGCAAATCAATAGTTCACTAGGACAGCGCAGAGCATAGTAAAGCAGCAGCTGAACAACCATCTTTCCAGCTATTCTACCACCTATGTTTGGTCCAGATTTTCCTTGAGACAAGCCCAGGTGTACTTCTCCATTTATATATTGTACGCATGCTCTCATATTTCATAATATATGGCTTAGCAGTTTCAGTATTACAGTGTTTCATGGGTGTTTGCTAAAATGTTTTTAATTTTCCACTGTTGCATTGTTTGTTTAATTGGTTTATCACTTAAATTCGTATTTAGGAACATTACAGATTTCTAGATCGAGATTTGTCAACAGCAAAGGGAGCAGTGCAGCAGAAGCTTTTGAGCAGTTTCTGGTGAGATGCAGTTTTCTGCAACAGTTGCTTGGGCAGAAAAACATCAGAAGAGAGATGGAGACACTATTTTGAGGGAATTCTTCCTCAAAAGACTTCCAGCCAATAATTCTGAATTCTCATTTACTGAGAAGCAGTAGAGAGGAGAAAATCTACTAACTTCAGTAGGCAGTGCGTAGGCCAGTCCAGCAGCAGCGCAAAGGAGAGAGGAGGTAGTTCAACATTTTGTTGGCAGAGATGGCAGTTAACGCTCAAGATCGGTTGGATAGAACATCCAACTATGTGATCAGGAAGGCTAAGATCTCATGCCTTTTGGATGAGCATGATCTCAAGAAATACGTCGATAGTGTGGTAGTTGTGCCCAGTGATGCAGGTCCCCACTCAAAAAGTACAAGGCCGAGATGGCGAAGGCCAAGCGGTTAATCCTCAATCGAATGAGGGATCACGTTGTATGTCACATTGTTGGCAAAATGACAGCCAAAGAAATGTGGGATGCCTTGGCTACGCTATATCAAGGATCTTCCGAGCAACGAAAGATGTACTTGGAGGAGAAGTTGAGATCGGCGAGGATGGAGAAAGGGGAACGCATTGATCCGTTCCTATCAAAGCTTCGGGAAGCCCGAGATTAGTTGGCAGTTGTAGCATAAACACCTCAACCTACAAAGATGGCGAGGTTGGTCCTAAATTCATTTTCAGAAGAATGGCAAGTGTTTGTCTAGAGTATCTTGGGCAAAGAGAAATTGCCTAATTGGGACGAAATGTGGGCCAACCTTCAACAAGAAGAGATGAGGCAAGACTTAGTCAATTGCAAACTTGATGGCAACAACACAGTGGGATGAAGCCCAAGGAGGAGGAAGAGAATGCAACCCTTGCATCTAAGGGCTAGCATGAGTAGCGAAAGAAGAAAGATGTTTCAATCAAATGTTTCCGATGTGGTGAATTTGCTCACTACGCTATGGAATGTCCTCTCAACAAGAAGGACAAGTACGAGAAAAATGATCCACAGGTTGCAGCCGCAAAGATCGAGGAAAAGGATTTCACCATGATTTGCCAAATACCTCCAGGGGATGCGTGGGGTGATCTAGTACTGTAATTCGAAAGAACTGCAGATGGGTCAGATCCTTGACGAGTCCACCTCTTCGATCAATACCTTGCTACGGGAACCCATATCAGAAGTAGCATGATGGACTAGGACAGTTGATGCAAAGGAGTGTCGAAGTCACAATTGCAGTGGCTAGGAGCGCCAGAGTTCGAACAATGCAGAGCTAGTGTTGGCAGCAGTGTAGTTGGCACAAAGTAGAGTCAGCAACAATGCAGTTGGCACAGAGCAGAGTTAGTAGCAGTGCAGTTGACATAGTGACAACATACAGACTAGTAGCAGTCAGAACTCCAGCATCACGCTGAACACCTTGGTTCAATATTTTGGATACTTTTTTGTTGTTGTTGCAACAGCAGCAGTGGTTGAAGAGGGTTGCGGTGCAGATGCAGAGTTGGCAGTGGCAGAGTCAGCAGCAACACAGATGCAACATTTGCGCAGTAGTTGGTGGGCAGCGATGTTAGACATCAGCAGCGCAAAGGGAGATGTTAAAGAATCTGGGTGATGCTTCAGCGGGTTGCATTACTAGAGCACATTCCTCTCTAAGAGGGCGTATTGATTTCTGGTAGCATCGGATGTGCTCTAAGCCTCAAAATTTGCAGAGAGGCTAGGACACATGTATTCCAGAATACCCAAAAATCGTTTTGGGAAATTCCACTTGGAGAAGGTTTTATTAAAATAATTAATTATTTTTAATAGATGCGTAAGTCTAAACATAGGAAATTAAAATAATTAAAGGGTATTAATTGAACTGGGGGTGAAATTTCTAGAAGAAGACGAGCATCAAGCCAAAATGATCTAAGCCATTGATTAGAATCTAATATGGGTTGTTAGTTCTCAATGAGAAGACTAGAAGAAGAGGCTTGATGGGAATTTGGATGACACATCGAGTAAGAGATCAAGAGATCGATTTTTGAAGAGAGCAGCACAGCAGTTGTCGGAGAAGTGATCAAGGTGATTTCTTGCAGTGAGGGGCAGAGATAGTTTCTGCTTGGAGAGTAATCATCTGGCTTTCTCCCCGAGAAATCCTCCTCCAATGTAATCATACCAAGAATCTGATGAGGACTCTGGTTCTGCATGTAGATTGTTGTGTTACATGCCTCTTCCCACAAATGCAATGATAGGCCTTGGTCATGTAGCATAGCTCTCGCAACTCCCACAATGCTCTAGTTCTTTCTCTCAGCTATCTCTGGTATTTCGCATGATTTTTTCTTGTACCAAATCGAACCATAAGCGTTTGCAATTCGGTAATTTCTCTCTCCCATTCACCGAGTCTTGGTAGCTATGTCAGCTTTTGCAAAGGCCTAAAAGAGATAGGCTCACCAGGTCATCTTCTGCAGCATTCACACCAACCCATACAAGCTCATCCCGAAATTGTGTAAATCTGCTGAGAAACTGCAGACTAGTATCATTCTTCTACATCTTAATGTTTTGAAGCTTGTCTTTGAGGGCCAGTTTTCTATGGTCATTGTCCTTCTCGAGTAGCTCAATCAGTTTCTTCCACATTGCAAAAGGAGTTACTTTCCCACAGAGATGTGAGACAATGTGGTCTCGCACTCCCTCCAAGATTATTCACCTCGCCTTGGCTACATCTTTCTTCCAATGGGCTAGGTTTTGGGCATTAGTTGATCCTAGTTTTGGAATGTCTATCTTGCCATATTCCAACAGTCCATTATCATCAAGCACTGCCTCCATGTGATCCTTCCAAGCAATGAAATTCGAGTTGCCTTCCAAGGCATACTCTAATCTCAATCCCATTACCACTCAAACTAGCAGGGGTCCTAGGAGGGGATCATATAGAGCAACTACTAGGTCAAGGGGGACGAATGGAACAATAGCCCAATGTCACCTCAACTAAGGCTCCCTGCGCTTTACAGACATTCATCGATGGGAGGACACCCAATATAAGAGGAATCACAATGAATGGATCAACGATCAGATAAGGAATGATTCCTAAAGCCTATTTACAAGAGAGACTCAACTAAATAGCTTACTTGCTTCAGAAGCAAAGTGATGGGCTCTCTAAGAAGGGCTTTGAGGATACCTTGGCCTAGGCTTGGAAGATATGCCCTGACAAGGGGCTTCCTAGACTTAAGGATCCTTACGGAGAAATGGATTCTATGTAGTCCTAGTGGAATTTGAGTTATAGAGTTACGGGACCATAGAGAACCCAGGTGGATCCAAACTAGGCGAAGGGTATGGAGTTGATCGAACAAAGAGGGGCTTGATTTAATTAGGGAAGAGAATAGGATCAAAGAACTAATTTCCTTTTGAAATTTGAATGCAATAATCCAAGTGAGGACACTCACCCAAAATCAACCTTAGGAGACAAATGATCCTCAAGTTAGGACTTGCGATATCTCAGGATTCCATTGTCGAATTGTGCTGAAATTTGGAGGACCCCTTGAGAAGACCCCAACACAGCTGTCTACCAATTTTCAAGGGGTTTGGATGGCTACAAAAGATTTCGTGTGATGCCCTAGGAGACCTTATGGGATTAGGCCTAGAATTGGGAAAAGTGAAGAAAATACAGGGAAAGTTGACCACCAAATGATATGAGGATTAGTGCCTTATTGCTTGGGCTTAATGGAGTCAAGATACACATAGATCGAGAATTTTCGTCTGCTAAGGAGCCCTAATTGATCTTTGCTAGCCTCTCCAAGGGCAACAACTAGGTCAATAGGTATTTATACATCAAATTTGCCAAAGAGATGAAGTTTCGAGGTCCTTAAATCTAAGAGGTGCCTCTAGGAACATTCACCCACTCTTTTCAAGTACAACACAAGCATTAAATCACTTATTCAAGGTTCCTAGAAGAATTTTGCATTTAATTTAACCCATACAAGAATAATGATAATCATAACATGCAGTAAACCATTAAAATAACAATAATAGCGTAAAAATTTGACTCACATGAAAGAAATAGTATATCCATTCTTTGCATTAAAAAAAAGATCCAAAGACAATAACGAAAATCATAGTGCATCAAGAGAGCTCCAAAACCTTATCCAGCAAAAAGTGTGAAAATCTCACAAGAAATACTAATCCAATCCAACTGATGATGATGAAAATGAATCACTTCACTTCTATTTACACAATCTCTAATGAGTTCTAATTTGGCCTAATTGAGCCCCAAATAATAAAATAATGTGCAATAATAACATTCCTTGGTGACAAGCCCACCAAGATAGCTCAATAACATAATAATAAGCCTCTCAAGAGGGTAGAATGCTCAATAAAGTGAATCGTTAGGCCTTTGAGGAGGCCTAATGAAATCCAAAGTGTGCCATGATGTGAGAATGAACCTCAAACATAGTGGACAAGGGGTTGGTCCCTTGTCTTCCAAGCAAATCCCTGTGGTGCCCCCAAGTGGGTGCGAGGGGCACAAGGACATCCTCATGGGTCTCCAAGTGGGTCGAAAATGCCTTTAAACGATCTGTAAGGGCTAGGATGATGTCATAAGCCCTCATCTCAACCCCAAAGCATTTGCCGAGTGTATGGTGAAAGTGTGGAGTCGATTGGGCATGGTGTACTAGGTGCATAATCCTCATCCAAAAGGTGGAACACGAACAATCAATGAGTGGTGTTGGGGATCCATGAAATAATCTCTACTATGGTGGAGGTGCTCTCAATGCTCACCCTACAAGGGCCAATGTGGCCCTCTAGAGACCCCGTATAGGGAGACCAAACCCCAAATGGAGACCCACCTGCAATCCTGCATAAGATCCAATGCAGCCCATTCCTCTCCAATACAAAAAATCATTAGAATAATCATGTAAAAGAGCTTACAAGTCATGGAATCTATAGGGCATTTCATGGTGGCATACCCTTCCATAGTGGGATTTGGGATGTACAAGTGTCTCCAAGCTCAATAGGGGGTTAATCAAGGACCCTATTAGGTGGTTTCAACCTCTAAAGGGGGTGATATGTCCAAGGTACATCCCTCAAGTGGTAGGTGGCACATAATAAAGTAATGGAACAGAGTGGGGATTAGGGGAATCATCCAGACCACATGCCATGGTACATGGATAGCTATAATAAGGGAATCCCACACTTGGGTATATGAGTGTATGAGGGAGAAAATTGTGGTACGTGAGTTACCCCGGTCTTTGTTTTTCCAACCTTCTTCATATGCCTATTGCTTTGATTGATTTTCCTTCATAATTGCTCGGGGCTCCAGGGGATGAGAACATGTTGTGTTATAGCAGCGGATACCCCCTTAAGGTGAGGCAATTCATGGCCCAACAAGGGTTAGGACGATCATGGGTTCCTTAATGATGGAGGGGCTCATCTAGGGCCCATAGGAACCAGGGTGATGGCCATGAATAAGGGGAAGAGCTCATGTTTGGCTTTGCCCACGTGCTAAATATGTATGTTTTGACCATCTTTTGCATTTTGTGGTACATTTCCTCTTGAGAGGGGCCAAATTATGCGTTTTCTGTTCTTTTTAGCTGCATCAACCTTCGGGGCATCGTTCTAGGCCTGACCCAAGGTGTGGGAAAGGGTGGGGGAGGCTAACCCTATGTGGACCCATCAAACATATGTGGACCCAGATGGGAAAAGAGATGGATGGGGCTAAAATAAGTGGAAAGGGGCATTGTATATGGTGTCGAGAAGTGGGACCACACAAACCGAATTGGGATTTCCCATGTAGTGCCAACCCTAAAGCTAATGGCTAATAAAGGAGATCCCACGGTACTAGGGTACAAGGTTAACCACGAAATTGGGCAGTGGAGACAAGAATACAAACCTAGCCCACTCTTTCCACCAAATCCCCCCAATAATCCATGCCCAAAAGTGCCCATGACAAGTAAGGAAAATTACTCAACTATACCAATGAAAAGCCATACCTTTGAGGTCGAGAGACCCACCGTCAACCATACAATCATAACAGATGCGCGAGGGACCACTTGGCTGGCTCAAGTGGCGGAGATAATGGCACATCGAGCTATCTGGTGGCTACAAGCAGTTATTGGCTACCAAGGACCATCTAGGAGAAAAAAATTCCCCCATATACACTACCCACAGGTGGTAGGTAACATCTGGCTCCCACTGAGACATGAGCTCTTGGAGAGGCACATGAAACTACTCGAATGGGAGGTGATGAGAACACCAGTATTCTCTTGGTACAGTGGACCTGCTACCTGCACATATCAAAGACCAAGCACACGGGGCAGCATGTTTTTTGTCGTGTCTTAAGATCACATATGCTTAGTATTAGGTCATAAAAATCAACAAGAAAGCAAAGTGCAAATTTAATCTAAATGCATCTAATCTATCATGAAAATATCATATGATGTTAGTTCTATTGAGAAAATTAACATGCAACGCATCCTACCCTAACATGCATGTTACATCACCCAAATACTAAGTGTAATCATAAGACCCAATGCAACCAACACATCATCCAGTCAATGTGAAAACAACTACCATTCTGCTTACTCATGCAACAAAACCAAAGGCAAGGGTAGGAATGATAACGTGGAAGGTCACAAGAGCAAGAGGTTGGAAAATGAAATGACCATACATGAAGCACCAAGGGGAAAGAGGGAGCCAAGGATGCAATCTGTTCCACGAGGTACTTTATTCCAGCCAAAAGATAGAGATATCAACAATCAAACTTATGAACTCCTAATGGATAGCAACCTCAGGCATATCATCCCCATTATGGTCCCCATCATTAATATCATGCTTTATGACCACCATAGGGTCATGACTGGGAGAAAAGGGAGACCAATGACAACGGGAGACACAAGCAAGATGCTCATGATAATCATATTCACAATCTTGAGTGTATGAGGGGGAAGGGGGGATACAACTAATGGATAGTTCTTCCTTAGCATCATGCCTAGGAGAGGAAACGGGATCATCAATAACTGTGATAATGTGAGAATGGCCAAGGTGAGGGCTCATGGATAATGCAACTATGCTATAGGGATCCTGGGGAAGGCTAGGGAAAACAAGGCCTTCATCATCAGTGTCATAAATGGGGCCCGTTGTTTCCAATGAACCTTCTTCATGCGTCGGAAAACCATGATCCTCCCTTTCAACTATGTGAGTAGGAATATCATCATGAGTAATGTCCTGGAGAAAAGGAGAATCTGTTCCAACCTCATTTTCAGTGTTAGTATCATAAATAGGGTCATAGTCAAAATGATAGTTGCCCACATCCCACTTTCCCTCCTTAATGCACAAGAAATCAGAAATGTCATCATCATAGGGAGCTACAATATTCATGCCTTCAAATGCCCTTTTTGGAATGAAAGTCCCAACTTCATCATGTTGATCCTCACGGACTTTAATGGGGCTCTCATTCATGGCATGCACATCCTTAGTCGTTAAATTTGCATCCTGAAGCCCCTCTATAGTCTTATGATCTTCTTTAGATAGGTTCCATTCTTCTATATATCCTTTCACATTCGATTTTCTTCAAGGTCACCTTGATCATCCAATTTTGATTGATTATAATATTTTTCATTGATAAGATCAATGAAGATATCAAAAGCACAAGTTCGGGTAGAAAATTCATAAAAACAACTAGGGTCCTTCTCATAAGCACACATTATCATGTAGAGTTGTTTTTGTGTTGTCCTATGAAACCTGAGCATAAATTTTTATCCGTGTTTTCCAACAAATATTCATAAAACTCAGCATATTTGTCCACATTCTTTTGTAGTTCTTGAAGATCTTGATCATTTAGTTTTGCAAAGGGAGAGCCAAGGGTAATTTCTCTTTGACCATAATCCGTTTTTCATGATTTTGCATATTAGGATCCAAATGGAGTCATCAAGATGAATTAAAACGCCTCGATAGATGTTTGCTTCACCCTACAAGCATTAACTTTGAATTTCAATGAAGAACTAGGGCTTCGTTTTTCCAGTGGAGTCGCCAAGAATGATTGTCAATGATGTCACAAATGAAACAAGACACATCCTGTGTCCTCAGCAATGGCGCCAGAATGTTACCACTCAAACTAGCAGGGGTCCTAGGAGGGGATCATATAGAGAAACTACTAGGTCAAGGGGCAACAATGTGCAGATAGCTCGATGTCACCTCAGCTAAGGCTCCCTGCTCTTTAAGGACTTTCACCAATGGGGGGATACCTGCTATAAGAGGAATCACAATGAATGGATCAATGATCGGATAAAGAGTGATTCCTAAAGCCTATTCACAAGAGAGACTCAATTAAACAGCTTACTTGCTTGAGAAGCAAGGTGATGGGCTCTATAAGAAGGGCTATGAAGCTAAATTGGCCTAGAGTTGGAGGATATGCCCTAACAAGCGGCTTCCTATACTTAAGGATCCGTATGGAGAAATGGGTTATATGTAGTCCACGTGGAATTTGAGTTATAAAGTTGTGGAACCACCGAGAACCCAGGTGGATCCAAACTAGGTCAAGGGTATGGAGTTGATCAACCAAAGAGAGGCTTGACCTAATTAAGGAAGAGAGTAGGATCAAAGAACTAATTTTCTTTTGAAAGTTGAATGCAATGATCCCAGTGAGGACACTAATCCAAAATCAGCCTAGGGAGAGAAATGATCCTCGAGCTAGGGCTTGTGATATCTCAGGATTCCACTGTCGAATTGTGCTCAAATTTGGAGGACCCCTTGAGAAGACCCCAGCGCAGTTGTGGATAAAGTTTCAAGGTGTTTGGATGGCTACAAATGATTTCATGCGATGCCCTAGGATACCTTCTGGGATTAGACCTAGAATTGGATAAAGTGAAGAAAAGACAGAAATTTGACCACCAAAGGGATACGAGGATCAGTGGCTTATTGTTTAGACTTAATGGAGTCAAGATGCACATAAATCGAGAATTTTTGTGTGCTAAGGAGCCCTAAATGATCTTTGCTAACCTCTCCAAGGGCAGCAACTAGGTCAATAGAGATTTATAATTCGAATTTGCCAAAGAGATGAAGTTTCGAGGTCTTTCAATCTAATAGGTGCTTTTGGGAACATTCACCCACTCTCTTCAAGTACAATGCATGCATTAAATCAATTATTCAAGATTCCCATAAGAATTTCGCATTTACTTTAACCCATACAACAATAATGAAGAGTTACACGATCCCTATCTTTACATTATCAATGCTTATTTTCATAGCCCCTATGGGCCCCATCATCTATATCGAAACCTTTCAAGAAGCCGTCGTTTTCTTTTTCCCCACCCATTCTCTCGACAAAAACGTTAAAATAATAATGGAATCTACAAATTGAAATTGAAAGGTCAATTTTCATGATATATTTTCATATATTTTTATATGATATAATCATAACATGTAGTAAACCAATAAAATAACAAGAATAGCATCAAAATTCAACTTACATGAGATAGAGTATATCCATTTATCAACTTTGCATTAGAAAGAAGCTCCAAAGACAATAGCGAAAATCCAAACATCATAGTGCATTAAGAAAGCTCCAAAAGCTTACTCAGTGAAAGGTGTGAAAATCTCATAAGAGATTCTAATCCAATCCAAGTGATGATGATGAAAATGAATCACATCACTTCTAATTATACAATCACTAATGAGTTTTAATTTGGCCTAATTGAGCCCCAAATAATAAAATAATGTGCAATAACAACATCCCTTGGTGACAAGCCCACCAAGATAGCTCAATAACATAATAATAAGCCTCTCAATAGGGTAGAATGATTAATAAAGTGAATCGGTGTGCCTTTGAGGAGGCCTAATGAAGTTCAAAGAGTGCCATGATGTGAGAATGGACCTCAAACATAGTGGACAAGGTGTTAGCCCTTTGTTTTCCAAGCAAATCCCTGTGGTGCCCCCAAGTGGGCATGAGGGGCACAAAGACATCCTCATGGGTCTCCAAGTGGGTCGAAAATGCCTCTAAACCATCTGTAAAGGATAGGATGATGTCATAAGCCCTCATCTACACCCTGAATCATCTGTCGAGTATATGGTACAAGTGTGGAGCTGGTTGTGCATGGTGAACCAAGTGCATAATCCTCATCCAAAAGGTGGAACACGAGCAATCAATGAGTGGTATTGGGGATCCATGAAGTAATCTCTACAATTGTGGAGGCCTATGGCTCTCCATGCTCAGCCTACAAGTGCCAATGTGGCCCTCTGGAGGGCTAGGACTCCGTATAAGGAGACCAAACCCCAAATGGAGACCCACCTACAATCTTGCATAAGATCTAATGCGTCCCTTTCAATGTTGCACAAAGCGAGTACAAAACAGGGACGTTTTTTGGAAGCGAGGACGCGGAAGCGTCATTTTCTAAAAATCTAGGAAGCAAAGTGTCTCGGAAGCATCTATTATATATATATATATATATATATATATATTATATATATATATATATTATTATATTTATATTTTTTTTGCATTTATATTAAAAGAACATCCAAAATACCAAACTAGTTGTAGAAGACATGAAAACATGCATATTTTACATAAATCAAGATAGATATGGCATCCATTGTACATCAATAATTAATTATTCCAGCATCAACCATCTAGAATCTAGATTCCCCTTCTCTTGTTTAGCCTTTGCCTCTACTTCAATTCTATAGGGATTTTAGTCAACATTCCCTAATTTTGATCAAACGGCTTAATCCAAGCCTTATAATATGGTAGAGAAAGCTTAACATGCCTGATCAATGATTTTGACTGGATTGAAGGGTACATAATTACTAAGGCCATGACAAATGAGTTCAACAATCAATAACACCAACACTGGGATACATATAGGGCTTGTTGCTCTTGATTAAATGTCAATCACATGCCTTCATACATGATATAATCCAATGAAACGCTACAATCCCATTTATCCTAAAAACTGTTAAGTCTGCTGAATTTTGAATGGGATATGAAATTCTATTTTCTCCATATGAAGTCTGATGAGGTTGGAACCACTCTCAAACATCTTGAGTCATTTCATGGTAATGTTAAAAATTTAAGTAAAAGGATGGAAATGAAAGATAAAGGAGAATGTCACTTTTACTTTAAGAATTTAACATTACCATTAGGGAGCATACTAGAAGCATCTAGGGAGCATCAAGGGGCACCTTAGGAGTATTCGGAAAGTGTAGTTCCTCACAGAACAATTCAAAATTTCCAAAAACAAAAAACAAAAAAAGCCCCGCGGAACCATCCACCTTTTCTTGGATTCGCTTGCGATCCGCGGGGGATACACACCTGAACCTCCAAAAATCCGCACTCGATCCTTTTTGGATCCGCAGATCGTGAAATAGGAATTGCGGATAGAACATTAGGAGCCGCGGATCGAGCCCCTACGAATCCAATTTTGCAGGAACCACCAAAAAAAGGAGGAACTGCGGATGCGATTTTCTGATCTGCGGTTCTACCGAAGGATCGGTGGCGGATCCATACGTGACACGGATCTGCCTTTGGATCCTTGGAGGGGGGGGGGCGGACGAATCCTGCAACACTGGTCCCCTTGCCCTGCAATACAACAAATCATTAGAATAATCGAGTAAAAGAGCTTACAAGTCATTGAATCAATGGGGCATTTCATAGTGGCTTGCCCTTCCATAATGGGCTTTGGGATGTACAAGTGTCTCCAAGCTCAGTAGGGGGTTAATCAAGGACCCTATTAGGTCGTTTCAACCTCTAAAGGGGGTGAAATGTCCATGGTACATCTCTCAAGTGGTAGGTGGCACATAATAAAGTAATGGAACGGAGTGGGGATCGAGGAATCATCCAAACCACATGTCATGGTACATGGGTAGCTATAATAAGGGAATCCCACACTTGGGTATATGAGTGTAGGAGGGAGAAAATTGTGGTAGATAAGTTATCCCGGCCTTTGTTTTTCTACCCTTCTTCATATGCCTTTCGCCTTTGATTGATTTTCCTTCATAACTGCTATGGGCTCCAAGGGATAAGAGCATATTGTGTAATATACAGCGGTGGATACCCCCTTAAGGTGGGGCAATTCAAAACCCACCAAGTGTTGGGAAAACCATCGGTTCCTTAAAGATGGAGGGGGCTCATCTAAGGCCCATAGGAACCAGCATGATGTCCATGGATAAGAGGTAGAGTTCATCTTTTTCTTTTGCCTATGTGCTAAATATGTATGTCTCAGCCATCTTTTGCATTTTGTGGTATATTCCCTGTTGAGAGTGGCCAAATTATGCTTTTTCTTTTCTTTTTAGCTGCATCAACCTCTGAAGCATCGTGCCAAGCCCAACCCAAGGTGTGGGCAAGGGTAGGGGGAGGCTAACCCTATTTGGACCCAGTAGACATATGTGGACCCGAATGGGAAAAGAGATGGATGGGGCTAAAATGAGTGGAAGGGGGCGATGTATATGGTTTCGAAAAGCGGGACCACAACCAAAATCAGGATTTCCCATGTAGTGCCAACTCTAAACCTAATAGCTAGTAAGGAGATCCCACAGGACTAAGGTACAAGGTTAACCACAAAATTGGGCAGTGGAGACAAGAGTGCAAACCTAGTCCACTCTTTCTGCCGAATCCCCCCACCACTCCATGCCCAAAAGTGTCCATGACAAGTAAGGATAATTACTCAACTATACTAAAAAGCCATACCTTTGGGGTTGGGAGGCCCACCCTCAAACATACAATCATAACAGATGGGGGAGGGACTACTTGGTTGGCTCAAGTGGGGGAGATAATGGCACATCGATCTATCTGGTGGTTGCAAGGGACTATTGGCTACCGACTGAGGACCATCTAGGAGAAAAAAATTCTCCGATATACACTACCCACAGGGGGTGGGTAATAAGTTTATTAAAGGACATTCTCCCAACTCTGAAGAAATCTTACTACACTGAAGCTGCAAATTCGAACCTCCTAAGAAACAACTTTGAAATCCTTGTTCTAAGGTGAATCCTGCTCTGATACCATGTAGAAATATGGTGATAGAATTGCAACTGCTCAAGAAATTTATTCTAAATCAAGAGACACAATTCTACTCTATTGCTCCATGGAAATTAATTCACAATTTAAAACAACATTCGCAAACATGCATCAATCACACACACAAGTACACAAATTTATCTAGGGGAAACCAATTGGTAAAAACCCCTTAAGCCTACTTGCATTAATCAGATGAATGAAGAATGCATTACAATTGCTTGCTCGCTCTGAGCTCAACCTACAAGTGAATAATCGTTCTCTTTGCTCAATGAAAATATCTGACCCAGACTTAGTCAATTCTTGCCTCCACTTGAGCTCCTATTTCCTTGCGCAAATCTTGAGGATTGATCACTAATTGCATGCAAAACCTGTACACACAAGACTAGTCTACAACTAATGTTACATTGCCTTGTAATCTCCAATTCAGTTGAGCAATTTGAATTCCTTACATGCATGAGCTATTTTTGGTTGATTGATGAGTTAACTGGATGATCTTTGAGTTAGATTGTTGTCCCACTACACAGCTGAAATCCAACTAGTTCCATCAACAATTAGAATTAGTTTAACTCAATACAACTGGAAATAACATGCATAACTGAACTCCAAGCCCTCTAACTCGATTTTACTGTGCTAATTGAGTGACAAGAGCCATGTCACCTCAATTAACGGCCTCCAAGTTTTCTGTTGATGTGGAAATTTCAAATTTACTCAATTTGACCAAGGCTAAGTCAAATTGAGCCTTTCTTGCTACACTTCTCAACACTAAAGTAATTGCAATATCATTGGAAGTAATTATCAGTAGCAGAATATTGTGCTCGTCTATATTGCACATGAAAAATCAACACATACTAGAAATCACTCAACATGATCACTCATCAAAGTCATCCCTAATTCACCACTAATAGAAATGGCATCATCAACAAGAGCTACATAAACATCATCTAGCTCAAAGTCTTCAAACATGGTTTTCTCAGCCTTATAATATGGTAGAAATTGAAAAACCTTAACATGATTAACATGATTAGCATGATTAACCAATTATTTTGTTTTGAGTGAAGGGTACATTTTTGTTAAGGCCATGGTAGAGGAGTTCAACAATTAATACCACCAACCACCAACATCAACAGAGTTCAATAATCAATACCACCAACATCAAGGTACATAAAAGGCTGCATGTTCTTGACCAAATGCCAATCCCATACCCTCACACATGACACAATCAAATGGAAACATTGCAATCCCCTAAATTCTAAAATCTTGAAAACTGTTAAGTTTGCTGGATTTTGAGTGAGATCTGAAATTCTAGTTTTTCCATATGAAATCCAATGAGGTTTGAACCACTCTCAAACATCTTGAAACAATTAATGGTAATTTTTAAAATTCAAGTAAAACGATGACTTTTACATTAAGAACTTAACATTACCATTGATTGTCAACATTGATAGGGCTGAATTAGGTTTTTTGTTTGGGTTTATGGTTTAGGAGGGGGAGGGTTGGTTTTATGGCCAAGGAGGGTTGTTTTGGGAGGAAAACAACCTATGGTTTCCTCCCAGACTGCCTGAAACAATGCCATTGGGAGTCTTGGACTCTCCTATGCATGTGGGATATAACTGGGCCGGTAAGGCTTGGAACCAGCCGATTAGGGCCGATTTGCACCAGTTAAGCACCAAACCGGTCAGTTTGGTACCCATTTGGTACAAACCAGCCCTCCAACTGAATTTTTCTACCATCTCATTACCTGGCACTATCTAACCAGCTGGTTTGACCAGTATCCAGTTCAAACTGGCCAGTTTTTAAAACTATGTTTATTAGTATGATTAAAACAAGTTACTTAGCTTAGCAGGAGAAATGATGAGGCTGCTATAACTTTAGAATTGATGCACAATACAAAAATGTTAAAAGACAAATACCTAAAAAGCTAAATTAGAACAGTCAACAAGAGATGGATCACAAACTACCCTAAGTATCCATAGAGACAAAAAACAAGTTACTTAGCTTAGTAGGAGAAATAGTGAGGCCACTATAAGTATAGAATTGATGTACAGTACAAAAATGTTAAAAGACAAATACCTAAAAAGCTAAATTAGAACAGTCAACAAGAGATGGACCACAAACTACCCTAGGTATCCATAGAGACAACACAACAAGGTGAAGAGTTACAAAAACTTTTGGGCTTCCATGTGAACTGAACAGTCTAAGAGCAAATTATAAATCTATTGAAATATCAAAGAAGAGTATTTATGGCAATTTGCAACAGGATAAAGGAGGTTTGGCTCCATACCTACAACAGGGAAGAGAAGAGTGAATAACTCATCCACAGGGAAGTGTAAGCTTGTCTTCCATTCTGATTATTTAGCTCTGAATATTGTGAATTGTGCGAAGTCTAAGACCTCCATATTGTAATCCACAGGAAAAATTGACATATTTTCCCACAGAGCTAGATTTTATACATTTCCTTCTATTTCCTGATATTTACATTTTTAATTATATCATATTTAGTTCAGTAGCATTTGCATAACGTGATTGCTTAAGAAGTTACTTCCATATTTGTTGCACTCTATAGTGTCAATCTATTTCTGTAGCGTGTTAGAAAATTCTAGAACGTGTTCAATGCATCAATTGTGAAGGTTTCATTTATTAGATGCTAAATATCATCATCATTGCATCTTCAAGGTTAACCAATATGCGATGATCATCACAAAATGAACTAGGAATATCAAGTTGCCTTGAAAGACCAAAAATCATATTAAATAATGACTTTATGGTATTCTATAGCAACTCCCTCTACTCCCTTCATTCAGCATTTATGCATGCCACAAATGACATGAAAATAGCCTCCTTATTACCATATGTGCATCTTTTTTTGAAAAACAGATCTTCTTCATGTGCGTTTTATACATATGTCTATGTTATATTTTGTCACTGCTAACAAATACTAAAAGATGAATATAATTTCATTCATCATAATTTCCGAATTCGAAATGTTTATTTATTCTTATATTCTTTGCATGATAAATGTGGCCCTGTTAAAAATGCCAAAGTTAATCACAATAATGATTGAGGACTTGCATAAGATTTTGATTAATTCATTGACAAACAAGGTAACTCATTACAGTAGTTGTGAATATTATTTCATGAGCATATGCAAACAAATGGGGTACCAATCAATTCATTAACACATTAAGTATAAATCTATCAAACTTGATAGTCATCTATTGAAGAGTGGTTCTTCTTCAACTTTCAACTTGTTTGCATACTAAAATCTTTTTTAAAAATACAAATTATTGAACAAATACTAATGATTGCAAAGTAAAAGCATTCCTAATAAACTTATGATATTACGAACCCAAAATCCCCCACCAAAAGTTTAATATGAAAAATTTTAAGTTGAATCACTTACCTTTATACCCCTTGAACATTGCAAGATGTTGTATAAGTTTAACATAAGCCAAAGATATATCATCTACACTGAAAGATGCAATAAAATTGAATATTATGTAAATGAATAACTGGGTGCAAAGACAAGTTACCTATCAAAACAAAAACTGACACCTACTATAGAGAGTTTTTCACTAACCTCGCAGCATCTGCATAACAAATAGCATGGACCAAAGCATTCAAGCGAACCAATGGACCACTGAAAAAAGTCAACATATGTATTGATTAATCTCCATACTTAAACTCTAAAATGTAGTTGCATTTCTGCATATTGACAAAAATAATGCAAGTTACATAACCAAATAATCTAAATAGTTCAACAGAATGTTCCTATCTGCATAATAAATAGCATGGACCAAAGCGTTCAAGTGAATCAATGGACCACTGGAAAAAAACCAATAGATGCATTAATTATTCGCCATACTTAACCTCTAAAATCTAATTGTGTTTGTGCATACTAACAAAAATAATGCAAGTTATGTAACCAAACAATTTAATAGTTCAAGACATTGTGCCTTTAATAATATATATATATATAAATTTATAAAACCAACAATTGATATTGATCTGCAAATCAATATCAAAATACAAAAGAATAAACACATAAGATAAAAGAAATCATATGACCCAAAGTAGTAAATAGATTTGTTGGAGAATGTAACTAGTTTCGGTCTTCATAATGATCTCTGTAAACATGACTTTGCATATTTTGTATAAAAAAAAAATGTAAAAGGATGGGTTTCATGCTCAAGTCTAGGTCAAAGCATGTTCTTCATGCTTCTAGGGCTTTCTAGGACAAAGAAGAATTTTGTCATGTATTATGTGTGAAAATTCCTACACTCAAGGAACCCCTACTGCAGCAAACCTGAATCTACTTCACCTACTTGAATTTAATATACATTATCAAGTTATTCTCTAAATACTGAAGCAAATTACTTCTACAACCTACACTTCTTTAATATTTGAATACACGAAACAAGAAAATGAGCAAAGAACAAGATACATAGGACAGTTATTTTTGGGCAAAAAAGTCCCCGGAAAAACCTAATGCGGGAAAAAAGGCGCAACAGCTCTGAGGATTTTCTATTATTGAGCAGTAGTTCTGAATAGAATGTTGGTTGCCCTCTCGGCAAACCAGTGACAGAGAAAATACAATGGTGGAAAATCTAAGTGAGTTTTACCTCACTTCATCTGGCAGATTCCGACTGATCCAGCAGCAAGACTGGTTGACCCCGACTACCCCTGCATTGGCCCTGCGTGACGCATCAGCCCTGCGTTGTCTCTTCTGCCCACTGTGTCAACCTTCCTGGCTGTTCCGGCAATTTCAGCTTTCTGCATCAATCCTCCTGGCTGCTACGCTGCCTCCACAAGCTTCTCTCTGCCTCTCCATTAATACTCCTGAACTATCCCTCCCCTTTGCTGCAACTGATCACCTAGTTCGAATTTCTTAGCTTCCGAGGTCCAAAAATCGAACTCTAGATCAATCCGTTCTCTTCGTGTGTATCTTTCTAGATGAACCCCAAGCCTCCTTCTTATACTTTTCTTGTTGAGACTTCAACAGCCGAGATTAAGTCTCTAATCAATGGCTAACATTAAAACTAGACTTGATACACCTTCTAGATCATTCTCACCCATATTTTGATTAATACCCATTAATATTTTAATTTTTCTAAGTTTAGACTTAGGAACCCCATTAAAAATATTAATTATTTTAATAGAATACAATCCGGGTGGAATTTCACCAAACGATTTATGGGTTCTTTAGAACTCATGTGCCTTAGCCTCTCCACCAATTTTCATGGCTAAAGCACATTCGATACTGCCGAAAACTAATATTATAGCCCCATTTGGACTCATTGTAACAAAAGAGAATAATTATTTTTGAGTCAAGAAAGCAAAATTATCCTCCAAGGAAAGTCAACCCTAACAAGGACTAGTCGTCCTAAAGAGGCCTATTCAACCCTCTCAGAAGACTATAAATAAGAGGGAAATCAACTTATTTGACTCAGCCAGTCAAGCAAGTTCGATCTGCAATAACGAAAAAGAAGGAAGAGCGGGAAAGAGAACAAGAGGAAGAAGTCGAAGAAGGGAGATCTTTTGGGAAATCTCTCCCTTTTCTATCCACACGTGCGAAGCTATCTAGGGTTTTTGCATGAGTTGCAGGGGCAAAATTTGCATATTGAAGTTGCTATCTTGTTGCAGGGCCAAAATTTTAAAGTGAAGCTACTAACATCTTTGCTATCTTTGGAAGAACTTGGTTTGTTTGGAGAGATCATGTTGGTGGGCTGACTTGGTGATTGGGAGGAATTTTGGGTTTGGTCTTGAGTCCTAGAAGCCTCACTTTGAATAGATTCTATAAGAAGAGAAGTATTATTTATGGGTTTTCCCCTCGGAGGGGTTCTTCCAATGTTCCACGGGGTCGCCTCACCTCGCCTAGGGGTTGAGTTTCCTAGCTCCCTCGTGCTCCGGGGATTTGGGGACGCCTGGGGGGTCATTTCCCCACGCTCCCAAAAAAGCAGGGTATGCGACGAATCTCAGGAGGAGTCATTTCCTCAAAAATTAGGGTCGAATCCTCAAAAGGGGGTCGTACGGAGTTGTTTAAGGTCACTTGGGGTCGTTTCCTTTGACAAAAAACGACTTTAAAAAAAATCATAAAATTTATAATTTATAATATGTTTCACATTGGCCTTTAGGTTTTCGTTTTAGTTCATTGTTGTTGGACGTCGCTGCAAACCATCGAACCTGCCTAAAGCCATCATTGGACGAATGTTCCATCGTGCCCGTGCTGCCATCGTTGCTGGAGGAGTTCAAACTTCACTGTTCCATCGAGCTGCTGGAGGAGTTCACGAGTTCGCTATTCATTATTTAATATTTGACATTTGTGACGACACCCATCATTGCCATTGCACCTCTGGCCATCGCTGCCCATGACTAGTCACCACACTGCCCACTGCCACTAGGAGTCTGTGACACTAACCACAGTGCACATCGCAGGTCTAGAGTGACAGAGTCTACAGCCTGACCGCAGTGAGTAAGTCAGCCGCGGATAACCTCAACCTGTCACTGACTCACTGTATTATAATTTATCTATTTTTTTAAATTCTAAATTTTAAAATTTTTATTACCTGCAGGCTGTCAGCTGTCACTGTATTTTTTTTAATTTTTTTTGTAAATGTTAAAATTTTTATTTTTATTTTTTAATTTTCGAATTTCAGTGTCGTTGACTGTGTAAATACTAAATTAGTAAATTTGTATTTTCAATTTTTTTTCAGTGTGTATCAGTATGCATATGCAATACAGTTTTTATTAAAAATAAGATTTAAATTTAAACAGTAAAGCCTTGTTGCACGCTGTAGCCTACAAGTTACAATGAATTTACAACCATGAGTTATTATGGGAACAGTGACAACAGCTACAGTGGTAGTGAGAAACATGATGCCCAAGAAGAAATAGAAATTGAAAGCAATCACAAGAGGGCAAGAACTGGAAATCAGAATAGGCCTTTGGATGGTGTAGATTCTGAAGGCCCACCAAGAGATCTGGAAAAATTTGCAAACGAGACATTTAATCCTCTAAAACCACTTCTAATCTATCTAACCAGACTTCCGAAAAAACATCCAAAAGTTGGTGGTGGCTCGCATGATTGGGTCTGCAATATTTGTGGGCATCACTTTGTTGGCAGCTATACCAGGGTGAAGCAACATATTTTGGCTATTACAAGTAAAGGAGTCAATATATGCCCCTCAAAGAACCTGAATTCAGCTCAAAGAAGAAACTTTGGAGGCTAGAAAGGGAAGCCACTGGAAAAGGATTGTTTTCTAGCAAACATATTAATCCATCCACAAATATGCCTCCATCGAGTACTTCATCAAAAAAGACGGGTTTCTACCAGTGCATCTTGTTCTTGTGCAAAGGGTGCTACAGTGTCTGGGATGTACAATGTTCTAAATCGAGATGACACAAATGATAAAATTGGAAAATTTCTTTTTGCCAATGGAATTCCCTTCCATGTTGTTCCTTCTCCTTATTACAAGGAAGTGGTCCAAGTAATTGCAAGACTAGGGCCTTCATATGTACCACCCGGAGAACATAAGCTAAGAACAACAATTTTAGATAGACAAGTGTCCAAAATTAATGTGCAAAAAGAGAGAATGAGACAAACATGGTTGAGGTTTGATTGCTCTGTTGTTATGGATGGATGCAATGACATCCAAAAACACCCACTAATCAACATCATAGCAACATTTTCAAAAGGACCATTCTTTCTTAAAGTTGTTGACTGTTCTAGAAAGCGCAAGGATGCATCTTTCCAATTTGAGCTTCTTCAAGAAGCTATAGAGGATGTTGGGCCTGATAGCGTGGTGCAAGTTGTGATAGATGCAGCAGCAGTTTGTAGATCAGTTGGGTTATTGATTCAAAGCAGGTATCACATATTTTTTGGGCTCCTTGTTGCTTGCATGCACTCAATAATGCACTGATGGGCATTGGCAAGATTCAGTCGATATCAAACTTGGTGACAATTGCAAGAGATGTGCAGATGTTTATCTGCAACCACCATACGTCCTTGGCCATGTACAAGGCTCAAACGAGGAAGGAATTCCTCAAGCCCACTGATACTAGATATGCTAGCTATTTTCTCTAATTGGAGAGTATGCTAGAGGTACAAGCACCTATACAATCCTTGGTTGTGAGTTTAGAGTGGGGAAGGTGGTCAGAATCAAAGATAGACACGGGAAGAAGGTCAAGGTTTAGGTGTTGGACAATGATTGGTGGGCAGATTGTTTTTATTTGGTGTCATTCTTGGGCCCTATTGTGGAGGTCATTCGTTACACTGATTCAGATGCTCCTAGTGTTGGAGAAATCTATGAGACATTTGATAGCATGTTGGGTTGTGTGAAGGCAACCATTCAGCAAAGGGAGCCCTCATTAGAGTTCTATACATCCCAGATTCGACCCACCATTCAGCATAGGTGGAATCGTATGAACACACCTTTGCACATGGCAGCATATGGATTAAACCCAAAATGGTATGTTGAAAGACCTATGAGGGTGCCTCCTATTGATGATCCTGAGGTAAAGAATGGCTTCCTAGAAGCAATTGCAAAGATGTACAATGAGGAGGGGGCAAACTTTCGAAGACAGTTTGTTCAATTTGCATCTCTTAGTGGCCCCTTCAACACACGTGGTGCTCGAGCAGATCGCATAGATCTAGCCCAAGATGACCCAATTGGTTGGAGGACAACGCATGGGGATGGTTCTCCAAAGCTCAAACATCTAGCTATGTGTTTGGTGTCTCAGATTGCTAGTTCCTCTGCAGTAGAGAGGAATTGGTCTACATATAGCTTCATCCACTCTATCAAGAGGAACAAGCTTACCTCTAAAACAGCTGATAAGTTAGTTGTTGTGCACATGCCCTACGTCTTGAGCATAGGAAGACACCTAAGTATTTGAAGGGACCAGCAACACGATGGGATGTTGATCTAGAGGATGATGCACAGGTAGATATGGAGCAGAGACTTGATGAGACACAGATGGGGTTGGTTGGTGTGCCACTTAGCATGTTTGAGAATGCAAGTGATTCAGATTCGGATGGTGATAAGGTTGATCCTGATTTATTCATGCAGCAGTTGGATACAGAGACTAGTGGGGCATTACCTTGAGCAAAATTATGCTCATTTATCTTTTGATATGTTGATGTTCTTATGTTATTCTGACTCTATAAAATTTTGACTCTTGATGTATCAGACTTGACTTTTATAATTTTATTTCAATATTCAGTATTCAATGTTCATAGTAGGAAGTGGATCATCAACATGGTTTAAAGTTTAAAGTTTAAAACTTTAAACATTTATAATTTTATAATTTATTTTCATTTTGCATTGTTAGTAAGTTAGTAGTTACACTCTACAGTTACAAACTTACATGTATGATGTATGATTCTAATTTATATGATAATGATATCAATGATCATGCTTTTCGTTTTAAATTTGTTTCAGTTATATGATTCATCGATTTATATTTTATATTTATAAGTTTTTAAGACCCTGACGTGTCCCCACGTTTCCTAAAAATTGGTGGGGAGCTTTTACATAGGTCGTTCCTGCATATCCCCACTCCCTCGCCTCCTCGTCCCAGAAACTTGGTGGAACATTGGGTTTTTCCTTGACTTGGAGCCTATATCTTCTGTACTATGTCTCTTTGTGATCTTCATTGTTTTGGTAATTGCTTGATGAACACAAAATAAAAGTAATAAAATGCCACAAGTAATTATCAAGTAAGGAGACTCAACCATAATATACAAGATTCCTGATTTTCAAACAACATTTACCAAAGAAACTCACAAAAACTTTGATGAATTTCCTATTAAAACACAAACTTCATGCTAAATGAGTCTTTTTGCAAAAGAATCAAGATACCAATCATTGAAGAAAATTTTGTTGAAAATCTCAAGAAAAATCAAATTTTCTAACATTGTAGTTCAACCCACCATTCAAGTTAAACCTAATATATGTGAAAATTTGGAGGTCCCAAATTTTTACTGCAGCAGCTAATTACGTTTCTTCTATTTGTTAATTATTGAACAAAATTATTTATTGTTTCCTACAGTAAACACTGAAACTAATACACTGCAACCTTCACCATTTAAATAAAATGCGGAAACAAGAAACTGAACAAAAAGGAAATACACAACACATCTACACAGTTGTTTTTGGACAAATGCCCCTGAAAAAACCCAATGCGGCAAAACCAGTGCAGCAACTGAGGGTATTATTATTATACAGTACTAATTTCTGAATACAATTTCTGGATGCCCTCCTGGCTATCCAATACAGAGAATATCACCAACAGAGAGCTAAGTGAGACTACCTCACACTATCACAGGAGACCCTGGCTGATACAGCCACTAAATGACTAGCCTATAGTTGTCTTTGCGCAGTCACTACATCAGCCCAGCGTCACACTATCTAGGGTTTGCGTCACTCCTCCCAACTGATCAATTTGCCTTTGAGATTTTGACTTCTGCTCTCTCGGTCTCACACCCCAGCTTCCAGCGACAGAAATCGATCCCTCCAGCAAATTTCGGATCTCCTCACGGCTCTGCGCTGCCCCTGTGTCAGCCTACACTGCCTCTGCTGGCCTTGCATCGGCCTCTTCTGACTCTACGCTACCTCTCCTGGATCTCTCTCTGCCTCCTCTGCTGAGTATTCCTGGATCAGGAGAAATCTCCAACCGGAACTATCCGTGCCCCTCATTGCAAAATCTCACATCGAATTTCTCAATGGCAGTTTCTCTGCTTCAGAAATTCGATCTTCTGAACTCTAATTGATGTATTCTCCAAGTGCCCATCGATGTCCTTATAATCCTCCAACTAAGAACCAACGGACCAAATTAGATCCTAATCAATGGCTCAGATCATTTGGACTCGATCTTCGTCTTCTTCTAGAAGTTTCACCCACAGTTTAGATTAATACCCTTTAATTATTTTAATTCCCTAAGTTTAGACTTAGGTCTCCATTAAAAATAATTAATTATTTTAATAAAATTGTCTCCGGGTGGAATTTCCCAAAACGATTATGGGTTTTGGAGAATGCATGTGTCCAAGCCTCCTTGCCAATTTTGAGGCTTAGAGCACATCCGATGCTACCAGAAATCAACAATATAGATGAGATTAATCTAAAACAATATCATTCACACATGATACATAATCTAGGTAATCACAACACAATGAATATGGTTCAGGGCTAGTTTCCCCCAGTTTGGGGAACATGGACAATCACATAGTATTGAAGTTTGAGTACTAGGCTTCCAACCAACAAATCAATACTAAAGTTTTGAGCACTTGTGACTAATTAAGAAAAATAAAAACATGAAACATTTAATTAATGCAAAGGCTTGGGGAAAATGAGAATTAAATTATTACTATGTGAATGTAATTTTTAAATTTTCAAATAAGCTTTTGTTGCTTTTGTCACAAATTTGATTTTCTCAACAAGTTGGGCAATTATTGATGTAAAGGCATATTAGAATTTTTGTAATGATACTTACATACAATAATCTTAAAAAATATGTAATCTATAACAATGTGATTCAATACCCTATGCAGAAATAACGAAACAAATAAGCACCTCTTGTGAATTTGTAGCTTTGCCAGATCTACCTCGGAATGGGCCCCTAGATTGTGCATCCAATTGCTCCCATCTTCCATTTCCTGGAAATCAACCCTTCTACAGATAAACATATGCGGGCCATTGAGTTTGACACATCATGCAAGTGTGGAAAGGCTAAGGGGAAAATGACAATTAAAATATTATGATGTCAATGTAATTTTTAAATTTTCAAATAAGGTTAGGTTATTCTTTACAAATTTGATTTTCTCAACAAGTTATCCAATTTTTGTTGTCGAGATATATTAAAAATTTTGTAATAATGCTTGTTACCCACCATTTTGTGGGTGATATCCCTAGGAGAAATTTTTTCATCGAGATGGTCCTTAGCAGGCAGCCAGTAGCCCCTTATAGCCACTAGCTAGCTCATTGTGCCATGTCTCCGCCACCTGAGCCAACCATGTGGTCCCTCACCTATCTGCCATGATCATATGTTTGAAGGTGGGCCTCCTGAACCTAAAGGTATGCCTTATCATTTGGTAATTGAGTATTGTAGCTTGCTTATAACAGACACTTTTGGGCCTCAATTAATGGGGGGATTCAGCGAAAAGAATGGGTTAGGTCTGTGCTCTTGTCCCCTACACCCCTTTTTGGGTATTAACCTTAGATTCTAGTCCCATGGGATCTCTTTTACTGACCATTTACCTTTAGGGATGGTATTTCACGGGAAACCCCGATTTTGGTTGTGTGGTCTTGCTCCCTTATCTACTTATATTAACCCCTTTTCACACATTATCATGCCTTTCATCATTTCTCCCACTTGGGTCCACATTCTCCACTGGGTCCACATAGGGTTAACTGCCCTTTCCCCTTGCTCACACCTTGGGTCAAACATGCAATGATCCCTGGAGGTTGATGCAGCTAAAAAGAAAGACAAAAGCATATTTGGCCAAATTCAACAGGAAAATGTACCAAAAAATGCAAAAAATGGTCGGGATAAACACATTTAGCACGTGGGCAAAAGCCAATACATGAGCTCTACCCCATCATCATGGCCATCACCCTGGTTCCTACAGGTTCTATGAGCCTCTTTCATCATATAGGAACCCATGATTGTCCCAACCCCTAGTGGGAAATGAACCATTCTACCTTAAAAGGGGGTATTCATTACTATAGCTTATGCATCATGCTCTTACCCCTTGAGCCTTAAGCAGTTAATCAAAGAAAATCATAAAAAATGCAAAAGGCATATAAATAAGGGTGGAAAAATCAAGGTTGGGGCACCCCATGTACCATGATTGTTCCCTCCTATACAACATAAACCCAAGAGTGGGACTCCCTCTTATTAGCTACCCTTGTACCCCAGTATGTGACCCAAGGTTGCCCCTTCTCATTCCCTACTTCATTCACCTAGTTGTCACAGGCCACCACCTTTTGAAGGATGTACCTTGAACATCTTATCCCCTTTAGAAGTAGAAACCACCTAATAGGATACTTGGTTAACCCCATTTCGAGTTTATGAGACATTGGCACATCCCGAAACCCATTATCGAAGGGCAGGTCATTATGAAGTCCCCACCTGTGGTCCATGATTGGAAAGCTCATTTACTCAATTTCTCTAATGACTTGTAATGGAAAGCTAGGGGACACATTGGATCTTATTCAAGATTGCAGATGGTCTCCATCTTGGGTTTGGTCTCTCTATACAGGGTCTTAATCCTCTAGAGAGCTACATTGGCATGTGTAGGGTGTGTGTTAAGAGCCATGGCCCTCCACAGCAATAGACAGCACTCCATGATTCCCTGAGGATGGTCAAAGATGCTCGAGATACTCCCATTGGACAAGGAAGATGCACCATGTTCAATTTTACCCAGTCGGCCCCACATACGTATCATGCACTTGGCAGCTAACCCAAGACTTGTAGAACAATGTGGCTTCCCCTACATCATCATCAAAGCCCTTGCATACGATCTACAAGCATCTTCGACTCATTTGGAGACCCATGAGGTTATTGTTGTGCCCCCACACCCATTGGAAGCACCACAGGTTTATTGTTTGGAGAACAAGAGGTCAACCCCTTGTCCATCACTTTTGAGGGTCCTACTCTTCATTATGGCACCCATGGACCTCATTAGGCGTCCTAAAGGGCCCTACAACATGCATAGATTATTATTTGACCTCTTGAGAGGCTTATTCTTTCATTTATGGCCTAGTTTGGTGGACTTGCCATCAAAAGTTAGATTATTAGAACATTGTTTTAATTTTTGGGGCTTATGTAGGCCAACGAGATTAATTCAAACTCCTCATTAGTGTATAAATACAAGTGAAATGAGTTCATTTTCTCATTATCACTTTGGATTGGAGCTCTTCTCTCTCTTGAGAATTTCTCAATTTTTCTTGGAGGATGAATTGGAGCTTTATGGAGAATTTTGATGCGTGGATTTGGTTTATCTTGTCTTGGAGCTTCTCTATTGACAAAATGTGGATGGCTGGATATGTTCTACTACATGTAAGTACATGATTTTAATGTTATTCTCGTTTTCCTTTGTCATATACATTAGACTGGGATTTTTGCTATTTTTAGGGCTAATTGTTGCATGCATTTACTGCTTAAATTGTGGAATTTTCTCTATATAGCATCTCTCATGCATTCACTGCTTAAATTGTGGAATTTTGTCTCTATATAGCATCTCTAAATGTATGGGCCATATAATTTGAATGAAAAATCCTAGGGATAATTCTATCAACGAATTTAACTTGATAAGCCATCACCTTTTGCACATCGACGTATAAAAGCCGCAAGATTGCTTCTCTTTGACCTAAAGGCTAGCGAAGTAGTCTTGAGGCCTCCTTGACTAGGAACCAAAGGTCCTCACTCATATTTAACATAGTCTCCGATCTCCCAAGGCTACAGCATTGATCTATCAAAATATGGTCACCTAAAATCAACTTCAATTCACCATTTCCTGGGTCTAGCCAAGTTGGGTCACCTAGGGCATCATTTTCCTGAAAAACTATCCCTCCAAAAAGTTTGATCTCCTAGCCTCTCTTGCGATGTTTTCTCTGCAAGACCTCCTCCAAATTTGAGGCCATTCCAATGGTGGACTTGTGAGAAAAGCCAAGTCCTAGCTCCAAGATCAAACTTTGCCCTAGTATCCCCAAGGCTAGTGCCTCATAGGATCAATTCAACACCTTTAAGTGAATATTCTTTCTTTGATCATTTCCCCTTTTCCTTGTCTAGGTTAAGAACATCTTTGGTTGCTAAACTCTTACCTCCTGACCTAGGTTGGGTCCACTTGGTCCCATGTGGTCCCATTCCTTTGAATCAAACAATTCTTAATGAACCATCAACGATTTGGAAACTCTTTCACAAGGCATATTCCCTAAACCTAACCCTCAAATCCTCCCATCCTTCCCCTAGAAGACATTGTACCTTGCTTAGAAAGCAAGCATGTTCTATCCTTCAAACTCTTTTGGAAAGGGATTATTTGGGTCATTCCATATCCACTTATTGATTTATCCTTCATTGGTGACTCTATAATATATCGGGTCTCCTCCTATCGATGAAAGTCCATAAAGAGTAGGGAGCCTTAGTTGAAGTGGCAGTGGGCTAAGTCTCCATTTGTCGCCCTCGGTCTAGCATTCGCCCTTTAGGGATCCCCTTTAGGTCACTTGCTAGTTTGAGAGGCAACAATGCTCAAACGGGAATTGTGCATATAATAATCTAATATAATTAACTAATCTGAAACGATGTGGCTCAATCGCTTGTTTAGAAAGATGAAACCAGTAAGCATCTCATATGGTTTTATTCTACATGGGATTGGTCCTTTAGATCACATGGACAATTGCTCCCTCTCCCGTCTCCCAGAAATCAGCCCCAATAAGAGATAAACCTCTGGGGGCATTGAATTTCACACAACATTGCGGTAGGGAAAGGCTAGGAGAAAAATAAGAATTAAATGACACAATAATTTTTAAATTTTCACATAAGTGTATGTTGTTTTTAGCACAAATTTTATTTTCTCGACAGTTCTATAATTTTTGTTACAAAGATGTACTAGAATTACTATTAGAATTATTGGAATGATGCTCTAATGGGAATAATACATACAATAATATAAAAGAAATTAACTAACATAAAACAATGTGATTCATTGATCAATCCGATGTGTAGAAAGAATGAAACCAAAAACATCTGTTATGGATTTGTAGCTTTGCCAAAGCTACATGCAATTGCCCTTACAAATTATGCAGCCAATTGCTCCCTTCCCCCATGCTGGAAATCAGCCCTTCTAATAGAAAAGTACCTATCAGCTACTTAGTTTCACACAACATGGCAATGGAGAAAGGCTCTTAGAACACAAGAATTAAAGGATTGTTTTGTCAAAGTAGTAGTAAATTTTCACATAAGCTTATGTTGTTTTTTTTCACAAATTGATTTTCTCCACAATTTCTGTTGAAAAGTGTAACTAGGTTTGGTCTTCATAATGACATGTAATTGTGATTTTTGTAAATATGTAAAGAAAAAAAATAAAATTATTATTATGCTTGCTTCATGGGTTTCATGAGCAAGGGATTTTATTTTTAGATGGCTCCCGTTGTGAGCCTTTAGGATTTGAAAAGTCAAGAAAAAGTCAATGTCATGCATGAAGAACCTATAGGGTTGTCAAACAACCCTTCAAGTCAAGCGCAAGTCTCTCCTCTTCAAGTCAGCCTCTAGATGAAGTGAAGGTCTCATGTTGGCCTTACCATATGGAGACACATCTATTCACATTGACATGTCGGCTTATTTATAAGACAACAACTATAAATATGTGTGAAGGGTCCTCACATTAGGAGAATGAGAAGTTCGAATGTCTTTGTGGTTTCGGATGGACAGTGGTAGAGTGAAGTTCGAAAATGTACCTCTGAGATTTCGAGTGACAATTACAGTGAAGCAGTTCGGATTACTTTTGAGATTCGAATGACCAATTCAGAAGGAAATTTTGGTGAAAACTACAGATCGGATCTCTTTGAAGTGCGAATAGAGATAAGTCTAGATAGGTGATGAAGGAATAGCAAAGAAGTTTAAGGGCTAACCACATGAACAAAAATTCAGATTTCAAATGGAAAGTCTCGGTGTCACAATAGAAGATCACAGATCGAACAAGGGTATAACGTTACCACGGTTCAGTGCTATGTATAAGCTACAATTCAATGCTTTGATTCGGTTTTAAGATCCTTCACAGTTTCGGTGCTATCTCCTCAATGCAATCCTTGGTTTTTGGTGTCATCATAGTAAGATGATCTCGGTGATAATGATTAGATCTTAGTGGTGGAAATGTTTCAGTGCTAAGAAGATCGAAAGGAATGATGAATCAAGAAGAGGAAAAGAGCACAAGATAGTCAAGAGAACTTGCGTCTTGGTCTTGGAGTGGCATCTAGGTCAAGAGTCTTGGTCTTGGTATTCGTCAATTGGAATCTCTAAAAGAAGAATTTGTGTGCATTTTCCTCTCAAAGAGTGAGCGGTTTTGACCTGGCTCATAGCCTACATTCTATGCCTCTTGTAAGAGAAGATCCTAATCTAAAGAAGCAAAAAGCACTCACAAGCAATTACTAATTGAAGAGAAATCTCCTAATAATGATGTCTTAGATTTCTCAACATGGAATCGGAGCTAAGGTGACTAAGTCAAGGAAGACATCTAATCAAAGAGACACTCAAGGAACGAGTTTGAATAAAGACTTCAAAGCAAGTTGAAGGATATCGAAGCGAAAGTTCAAAGATCTTCAAGGAAGCATCATAACCCTAGATTAAAGAAAATGTCCACAAAGAAGCCGGTGGAACCCTCAAGCCATATTAAGAGACCACAAAGACCCTACATCTAATCAAGTTGAAGAGATCTACGAGTCAAGGTAGCTTGAAGTTTATTTATCCAAGAATAACACTTTAAGATCAAGGTTACATCATCATCTTAAAGAAAGCAAAAGTCCTAGCTCAATCAAGGAAGCATTCTTGGGATCCAATCTCAAATCAATTTGAAGTGAAATATCCTCAAGGTTGTTCATCCATAAAAAGCTAGACCGAAAGGTGTTATCATAAAAAGGGCAACCTTCTCTTATTGAAGCAAGGATCTCCTCCTTATCCTTGAAGAAGATTATCCAAGAAGCATCAAGTCATCTTTAATGATCATCATCAACAAACAAATCAACTTGAAGATTCCAGATTCACCTAGCAAGTAAGTATCTTTATTCTATAATCTAAATCTAGTAAAATGACTTCGTTTTGCAAGGAGATCTATAAGTTGGTTGGGTCATCGAACTTCCTCGCATGGAAAAGGGAGGATAGACATAGTCCTCAAAGAAAGTAAAGTCATTGTTCATATCAACGAAAAAGTCTCCAAACCATCTGAAGGTCAAGCATTATCTGAATACATGGAAAGGGATCAAAGGACTCAAGGGATTCTTATGAAACTAGTCAAAGGTCCCCTTATTCCCTATCGAGCAGAATTGGAGACATCAAAGAGATAAATGATAAGCTGGTAAAACTATTCTCTGAAGATGTGACAAGAAAGGTCATATCACTTAGACCTGATCTACACAAATTGAAGGCATCAAAGGATGAAGGGATATCTTCATAAGATCTGAAGTGCAAGATCCGAGAGAGATGATTTCAGATAAGGGAATAATCTCCTTTGTTCTAAATGCACTAACTAATGAACAAGGTAACAAATGTCTATGAGGATAAGAAGGTTATCCCATTCAACAACTTGTGGTTTTTATGCAAGATAGAGGAAGACAGCTTGAAGGTAAAAGGTATTCCGACATTTGCCGAAAGGAAAGAAGAACATAGCTAAGATTCAATGGTATGAGCATTTCAGGAAATATTGTGCTAAGCTTAAGGAGGGCAATAACAAGGAAGTTGAAAGAAGGAAGTCCCAGGAAGAGGAAAAGCATTAGAAGTAAGAGCTCGTGACATCACCATAGGAAACATGAAGGATGTTTGATAGTCAACTATGAAGGATATAGCTCTTGGGAACCTCATTGAAATCTCAAGTAACACTTACGAGAAAAAGGGAAAAAGTCATCCAGGACAAATCTCATCATACATTAGTCAAAAGGAAACAACTGTAGGATAGGGATATGCAAGATCCTCAAGATTCCTAGATGGAAACCTAACCAGAAGGTTCACCGATCTAGAGAGGAAGCAAGTGTTGGGATGATGGTATGATGACATAAGAGATGAAGCAGATCAAGGGGTTGAAGCTCTTTTCAGAAAATGAAATTGTTGAAAGAAGCCTACATGACCTAAAGGTAAATGAGCTATGTATGCTTGTATTCGATATTATAAATTCATGTTGTATGGTTGCAGGTAACATGGATCACTTCTCTATCTTGAGAACAATGATCAAAGAAAAGGAATCTCCTCCTATGAAAGGATGTCGGAAGGCATGGGTCGTACTAGATGAAATCAACATAATATGTCCTCATATGAAAATGAGGTGGTTGATAGTAATTAGAGGAACTCTGATTGAATGTTCCTGAGAATAAAATATATGAAGAAAGAAAGGAAGAGATCATAGACTATGCAACGAAGGAAGAAGGCATTCAACATCCAAGACCAAGAAGATTTGACTAGGAGATCTCCCAAAAAGATATGAAGACTCTAATGGAAGTCTGAAAAAGATGGAGACCCTTTTTCTTCTTGAATTTCAGATGCTTGGATGGATTCTCACCAAGTGAGGCCAAGTCCTTTATGTAGTAGACTGTCCATGCAAAATAAGTCGACTTGTGCTAGTGTGAAGGTCGACATCCTCTTCTAGAATGATCTCCATTTCCTTTTTGTTGAAAAGTTTAACTAGGTTCGGTCTTCTTAATGACGTGTAATTATGATTTTATGTAATTGATGTAAAGAAGAAAATAAAATTATTTGTAATGCTTGACTCATGGGATTCATGATCAAGGAATTTTATTGTAGTTAAGGCTCCCACGTTGAACATTTAGGGTTGGTCATCAAGTAGAGTCTATGTCATTGTCATGTATTAAAGACATGTTACACATTGTAAATTACTTTCCAAGACCTTGTCAAAAGCTCTTCTTCATGTTGACCTAAGGATGATTCCAAAATGACAAGCCGGCTTACCTATATCACAAGTCAGTTTATATTGATGGATGAAACACTATATATAGGGCAGCTTGGCCTCCATTTGAGGACAAGAATTTCGGTCAAGGAAATTTGAATAAGAAAAGGTGTGAAGATCACAAAAGGAGGACTCCTATCACCAAGTGAAGAAGGAGGAAGATAACCGAGTTCATTTGGATATGTTTTAGGGCTAAACTCTTCCACACGTACGAGATTTCAGAACTGTCTATTGTAGAAAGGGTCGAGGTACTACAATCATCTTGAGAAGGCAGACTTGGGAAGGAATCAAGTAAATCCTCAAGCCGAGTTGAGGAAGGTTAGTCTCTCTCACAAGCGAAGAAGGTTGAAGGTCAAAATTTCTCCAAGTACCAAATTTAGGGGTTCTAAAGTAGGGTCGAAGAGTTGCGGGTCTAATTCAGGAAGCCAAGAAAAGGAAGCAGAGATCTGAAGGGTAGCCTAGGAAGAAGGAAGAAGCAGACATTTAACCATTGTTGACTCATGTAAGAAGAAGTGGTCAAAATAAGAAGCTTTGTGACTAGGTCTTGGAGAGGTCAAATAGGTCAAGGGTCTAGGTCTTGGTATTCGCCAATTGAAGTCTCCATAAGAACAATAATTTGTTTGGATTTTCCTCTCAATTTGGAGAGGTTTTGGCCCTAGTTGATCGCCTACATTTTGTGTCTCTTGTCTCTTTATTATTTATGCATTGGTAGTTGTTTGATGAAGAACACAATAATAATCTAAGTAAAGAGAAGATCCTAATCTAAAGAAATAAAAAGCATTCACAAGCAGTTATCATTAGAAGAGAAATCACCTAATCTGAAGTCCTAGATTTCTCAACATGGTATCAGAGCAAAGGTGACAAAGTCAAGGAAGGGCATCTTATCAAGGGACACTCAAGGATCAAATCTCGAGAAAGACATCTAAGCAAATCTAAGAAGATCATCTTGAAGTCAAGATCTACAAAGAAGCATCAAAACCCTAAATCGAAGAAGAAGTCTACACTAGTAGAAGTCTTGGGGTCCTCAAGTCAGCAAAAGGTCCACAAAAACCCTACTCAAGATGAAGTGACTTATAAATCAAGTTCCTTACTAGAGAAGCAAGATCAAGGACATTGTCATCATCTTCAAAAGTTCTAACGCAATTTCCACTTGTTGAAGCAAGGACCTTACCAATGTAGAAGATCATCCAAGAAGCATCAAGAAGTCATCATTAATCGTCATCAACAAGGACATCACTATCAAAGGATCTAAAGTGATCTTGTTCTTTGTGAAGTCAAGGATCACTCTTGAAGAGATCTATCTTCATCAAGGAGAAGTTCTATATCATCTGTATTATCATCAAATTCAAGGAGGTAGTTAGTGGAAGAAGCATCTTCACAAGTAAGTATATTTATGTTTGAATTTGTAAAGATATCTTTTTGCAAGGAAAGAAACCAATTGGTTGGGGCTTCAAACCATCTTGCCTAGAAGAAGAGGACATATCTAAATCTTATTGCAAATGAGGTTATGGATCATGTCAAAGGATCTATCACCAAACCAGCAAAAGAAGATGCTCAAGCACTTGCAAAGTTTATGAAAGGGGAAGAGAGGACTCAAAGGATTCTCATAGAATCCATAAACGATCCCCTCATTCCATATGTATCTAAACTTGACATCTTAAAAAAAATATATGACAAATTGGTGGAGTTGTTTTCTATAAGCATTGCAGGAGAAGTTATCTCTCTAAGGAAAGAACTCTACAAGCTAACAATATCAAAAGAAGAAGGGATAGCACCATACTTTATGAGGATATCTGAAATAAGGGATCAACTTCAAGATCTAAGTGAAATAATGCCTAACAAGGAAATGACCATTGTAGCACTAAATGCACTACCAGAGGAATCGGGTAACTTTAATTCAAGTATTTATGGGAAGAAAGAAGCTACTCCATTCCAAGATCTATGGTCACTATGAGAGATTGAAGAAAGTAGGCTTAAGGCTAAAATTGATGTGGGATTAAGTGAGAAAAATCAAGCATATGCTGCTATAAGAGAAGAGGAAAGTCTAGAAAACTTGGTCCTCAGAAAAAGAAGAGGAACCTGGCAAAGGTTCAATGCTATGGATGTCAAGAATATGAGCTTTACAAAAGAGATTGTCCTAAGCTCAAGAAGGACAATAACAAGAGAGGTAGAGAATAAGCCCATATCACCGAAGAAGGGGAGGAAATTGAAAAGAAGAAGTCCAAGAAATAGGAAGTAAGAGATCACTACCATGATTGAGATAGTCTTCCTCGCCTAGTTCTTTTCAAGTTCCTGTTTTCAAATTTTCTGTTGTAAGATATGGGTATCATCAGTCACTAAGGAAAATTATAGGATGCATCATGGCATCATAGAAGCATCAAAAACAAGAGCTCGTGACATCATCATAAGAGAAGCATGAAAGATGGCTGAAATAGAAGTCTATGAAAGGATATAGCTCTTGGTAACCTCATTAGAAGCACAAGTGGCACATATGAGAAAAGGAAGAAACAGTCATCTAGTACAAGAGCTCATCATCCATCAGACAAAAGGAAACATCTGCAGCATGAGGATACGCAAGATCCTCTATTGGAATCTTCATCGGAAGGTTAACCAATCAAAAGGAAGCAAGTGTTTTATCAAGAATTCCAACTTGAGGGAATTCATGGGATGATGGTATGATGACAAAACAAGTAAAGTAGATCAAGGGATTGAAGTGCTTTCAATCAGTGTTGTGAAAAGCGCGATCTAATCGCGCTTTTTTCAAAAAATCGCGATTTTTCCCCAAGGCGCGTAAATCGCGCGTTTTATGGGAAAAAATCGCCGTTAAAATTTTTTTGCCGCTTTTTTCGAAAAAAACGCGATTTTTACCCAAAAAATCGGCAGGGGTGCGGGCAGCGGGTTTTATAAGGGAAAAACGAAAATTTTTTTGCCCATTTGGACAGCGCGCGGCGGAGGAAGAGCTTCTGAGCTGGGAGAGAGGGTTTGGAGGGTGATTTTGCCGATTCGAAGGGTCTACACTCACTATTTCGAGAGGAGATTGCCATTTTCACCGTAGAAACAGTATGTAGGTTGATTTTTTTTAGTTTTCATTGTTTCAAAACAATGTTTTTCTATGTTTTTAATTTTTTTTTGTTGAAAAACTTCATATGGGCACCATTTTTTTTTGTTTTCATTGTTTTTAAAGAATTGTTTGTATTTCTTCATTGATTTGGGATGGGTAGCTTGGTATGGTTATGGGAACCAAATTTTTTTTTTTCATGTTTTTTAAACATTGTTTATGTTTTTTCATTGTTTTTGGCATTTGCTGGCCATTTGGTTGGGTAACTTGGGTTTGGAACTTTGGATTCTATCATTCTAGATATTTGTAACTTGTAATTTTGTAAA
>APFE030074967.1:147250-159482 GCA_000404065.3 Pinus taeda
GATACATTATCATATTTTTTGTTGATATTTTGAGGCTGAGTTGGGACTCAGGAGTCAGGACTTACTATTCAGGACATGATTCAATGTTATGTGTGATTTTAGCGTTAGAAATGATATTAAACATCTTATATATTAGTTTTTTTATCATATTTATGTGTCAATGTATTTATTTTATGTTCTAGATGGTTTAGATATTGAAAAAATTGAAAAAAAATGAATATTTTTGTTCCAAACGCTTTTTCCCCGCTTTTTTCCCGATTTTTCCGCTTTTTTCTGCTTCATTCCCCGCGCCGATTAAATCCCGCTCGCGCTTTTAACAACATTGCTTTCAATCAAGGAAGCTACTAAAAGGGAGTCTAAGATGACCTAAAGGAAAAATTGAGGTATGTATGCCTGTATTAGATATTGTAGAGACATGTCATTTGGTTGCAAGTAACATCAATAAATGTTTTATCTCGAGAGCGTGATCAAAAGAAAGGGATCTCCTCCTTTAAAAGGATGCAGGAAGGCATGAATTGCATAGTGCATAGATGAAATCAACATAACATGTCCTCATATGAGATATGAGGTGGTTGATAATAATTGGAGGAACCCTGATTAAAAGTTCTTGGGAAGGAAATGTGTAAAGAAAGAAAGGAAGAGATCATGAAATACGCAACTATGGAAGAGGCAATCAACATCCGAAGACTAAGAGATTTCACTAGGATATCTCCATGAAAGATATGAAGACTTTGATGAAGTCTGAAAAAGATAGAGACACTTGACAATATATATCTTTTGGAGATGTGTCAATGTGTATGTAGGATGTTGATGCAAACTAGCAGATGTCATGATCAAAGACCATCACAATGGTAATTTCATTTAATGTCCATTCCTTATTTTTTAATGATATCTGGATGGGCTTAGCAGGGTTGCCAAGGGAAGAGAAATGGATATCCATGTAGTAGGATGAAAGATCCTTAAGGAAACATGGCATGAAGAAGGCAGCATGGCATGAAGGAAGGCCAGATATAACCTGATGAATCATTTTCTGATCAAAGGAAAAATGACATGACTGACTCATGGATAAAAGTGATGGATAGTTTCTGCCTTACGAAGAAGTCCCACAACATGAAGACTCTCAAATAAAGAAAAGAAGTTCATGACATCACGAGGAAGAGTTCTTTAAGCAGTTAGTTGTCATGTCATCTCTACCTAAAGAGCTATTGTAGGTCCCTAGCAAAGACATAGCCTTGAAAACAAGTTTCTAACTTGGTAGAAACTTGGAAGCAAATTCCTAAGCCAAGAGGGAGGTTAGGTACATTCCTTCTGTAGGAATGAGTACATCCATTCATTGGAATAGATGTATCCTCCCTAATTAAGAGGGAGAGATAGACACATCATTCTTGTCTTCACTTGGGAAGGCAGAATGGAGGATTGGGTAAACATTTGGCATCTGATGCTCTTTGAGGATGAGTTAGGGCATCCAAGATAAGAGTAGTCGTAGACGACCAATATTCTTTGAGGATTGGGAATCCAAGATCAAAATAGTCCGCGTGGAACATACTCTGAGAGAACCTGGGTGGGGTATGTTCCAAGAGAGACAATGAAGAGGGTGTCTATACATCATTATTCTCGCCAGCATTAAGCTCTGATCTTGTGGAGAGATAGAGTAGTTAGTCAAGGCCTTGCTATATGACAATGATGGTTGATATGATGTTATACAGATGGGTTACCAATCCAACTCTTCTTATGAGAATTCTTCAAATTGAGAATGTCCAAGTACCTTGTAGGGATTATGAATCACTCCCTAGTTAAGAGGGAGCTTTGAAAAGTGTAACTAGGTTCGGTCTTCATAATGAAATGTGTAATTATGATTTTCTGTAATTAACGTAAAGAAGAAAATAAAATTAATTGTAATGTTTGACTCATGGGTCTCATGATCAAGGAATTTTATTTTAGTTAAGGCTCCCATTATGAGCCTTTAGGGTTGGTCATCAAGTCATAGAGTCTAAGGAGTCATTGTCATGTATTAAAGACATGTTACACATTGTAAATTACCCTCCAAGACCTTGTCACAATCTATTCTTCATGTCGAGCCAAGGATGATTCTAGAATGACAAGTCGGCTTACCTAAATCACAAGTCGGCTTATATTGATGGATGAAACACTATATATAGGGCAGCTCGGCTTCCATTTGAGGACAACAATTTCGGTCAAGGCAATCTGAATAAGAACAGGTGTGAAGATCACAAAAGGAGGAGTCTTATCGTCAAGCGAAGGAGGAAGATAACCGAGTTCATTTGGATCTGTTTTAGGGCTTCTTCCCTTCCTCTTTCGTTGTTGTCCTTCTTGAGCTTAGGACAATCTCTCTTGTAGTGCCCATATTCTTGACATCCATAGCATTGAACCTTTGCCATTTTCTTATTTCGTTCCTGAGGACCAAATTCCCCAAACTTCCCATTTCTCTTTTCCATAGCGGCATATGCTTGAGTTTTCTCATTTCATCCTACATCATATTTTGCCTTCAACTTGGTTTCCTCAATTTTACATGGTTACCATAGATCTTTGAATGGAGTAGCTTTCTTCTTCTCGTAAATGCTCAATGTAAAGTTACCCCATTCCTTTGGTAGTGCATTTAGTACTATGGTAGTCATCTCTTTGTTAGACATTATTTCTTCCAGATCTTGTAGTTGGTTCCTTATTTTAGATATCCTCATAAAGTATGAGGTTATTCCTTCTTCTTTTGATATCTTCATCTTGTAGAGTTCTTGTCTTAATGAGATTACTTCTCCTGCAGTGCTTACGGAAAACAACTCTACAATTTTGTCATATATTTCCTTTGATGTTTCAAGTTTAGATACATAGGGAATGAGGTGATCCTTGATGGATTCTATGAGAATCCTTTGAGCCCTTATTTCCCCTTTCATATACCTTGCAAGTGCTTGAGCATCTTCCTTAGGAGGCTAGGTGAATGCACCGTCAACATGTTCCATGATCTCATTTTCTATGAGGTTTAGATTTGTCCTTTTCTTCCATGCAAGAAAGTTTGAAGCCCCAACCAATTTGTTCCTCTCCTTGCAAAAAGACATTTTGACAGATTCAGATGTAGACATAAATGTACTTACTTTTGAAGATGCTCCTTCAACCTACTACCTTCTTGAATTTGATGACGATATAGGTAATAGAAAACTTCTTCACGAATATGGTTTTCTCCACAAGTCATCCTAGACTTCAAAAAGAGGGCGATCGCCTTGAGTCCTTTGATGATGCCAGCAGCTTCTTTCTTCTTGCTTCTCTTAGATGAGTATATTTTAAGATGCTTTGATTTGATGATTTCTTCAATTTAAGTAGGGTTGGGGTCTTTTGAGGTCTCCTTCCTTGAGATGATGATTTGAGTGACGATCCCAAAAATGCTTTAACTGTGGACTTTTTCTCTTATAGATATAAGGTTTTGATACTTTTCTCAAGATGATGATGTAGCCTTTGACTTCAAAATGCCTTGGATATGACACGATTTTCTTGATTCTTTAATGCCCTTGTTATTCTAGAACCTTGATCCTGAAGAGCTTGTGTGTCCTTTGTTGAGCTGCCCTTCCTTGAGTTGTTACCTTAGCTCTGATACCATGTTGAGAAATCTAGGGCAAAGACAAGAGGTGATTTCTCTAGATATGATAACTGCTTGTGAATACTTTATACTTATTTTGTTAGATCCTTCTTTAGCTTGATTATTATAGTGTTCTTTTCTTCAAACAACTATCAAAATATGAACAACAATGAGACAAAGGACACAAGATGTAGGCGATCAGCCAAGCTCAAAAGCTCTCCAAATTTAGAGGAAAACCCAAACAAATTATTCTTCTTATAGAATCTTCAAGTGATGAATTCTAAGACCAAGACCCTCGACCTAACAACCTCTCCAGGAGAAAGTCGCAAGAATTTTTGCACAACTTCTCCTTCTTGCCCAAATCAACACTAGTCAAACTGACTTCTTGTACTCTTAATCTTGGCTTCTCTGAAATTTCAGCCCTTTTTCACAGTCTTGCAATTATCGGCCTGCCTGAAACTTCTTCAATTTCACCCGTGTGGGCTGATTAGAAGAGTTAGACTCCTTTTGGTGATTTCGGCTAGCAAGAACATTGGTTTGGTGACCTTCTTCTTGGCTTCTTCAAGGACTGAGGTAACCCTACTGCAGAAACTCTAATCTTTGTCACACGTGCGAGGAAGGTGACCCAAAACAATGCCAAAAACTCTTCTCTTTCTTTCACTTTCCTTTCGCTGGATATGAGGCTTCCTTCTAGTGTTTTCTCGCACATCTTGAATTTCAGATGCTTGGATCGATTCTCATCAATTAAGGTCGAGTCCTCCTTTATAGAGTAGATTGTCCATGCAAAATAGGTCGACTTGTGCTAGTGTGAAGGCCGATATTCTCTTCTAGAATGATCTCCATTTCCTTTTGAAGGTCGACTTGATGGAGTACTTGTGACAAGGTCTTGGAGCGTTTATGACTCAAATAAATTCTCTTTTACAATATGTAACATGCCCAAATGGGTCTTCAATACATGACATTGACTCAATAGACTTTATGAATTAATGACCAAACCTAATAGTGCACAATGTGAGCTTCATCTACAATATAAAATTCCTTGAGCATAAAACCCATGACTCAAGCATAACATAAATATTTTTTTCCTTCTTTCCATCAATTACATAAAATCATGATTACACATGTTATTATGAAGACTGAACCTAGTTACATATTTCAACACTCCCTCTTAACTATAATCCATATAAGATACTTGGACATTTTCAACCTGAAGAATTCTCATAAGAGTCGGATTGGTAACCCAATTGTTTAGCGTCATATCATCCATCATTGTCACATAGCAAGGCCTTGACTAACCACCCTATCTCTCCACAAGATTACAACACAATGCTGGCGAGACCAATGATTTATAGTCACCCTCATCATTGTCCCTCTCAGAACATACCCCACACAGGTTCTCTCAGAGTATGTTCCACCAAGACTATTCTTATCTTGGATTCCTAGTCCTTAAAGAATATTAGTCCTCTAGGACTACTCTTATCTTGGATGCCCTAACGCATCCTCAAGAGTATCAAATGCCAGATGCTTACCCAGTCCTCCATCCTATCTTCCCAAGTGAAGACAAGAATTATGTGTCTATCTCCCCCTCTCAATTAGGTAGGATATGCCCATTCCATTGAAGGAATGTACCCATTCCTATAAAAGGAATGTACCCAAGCTCCCTCTTAATCAGAGACTTGACCAAGCTCCCTCTTGACCAAGGACTTCCTTCTAGTAGCTCTTCTTAAGTGGAGATCATGGAACAAACAGCTGCTTGTAGGACTCCTTCCTTTGATGTCATGAATTTCGTCTATATTATGGAACCTAAATCCTTTGCGACTTCATGTAGGGCACCGACCATCCATCACTTTCGTTCATAAATTAGGTCATTCATGTCATCCTTCTTTTCATCGAAAAGTGATCCATTAGTCCATATATGGCCTTCCTTCATGCCTTGCTACCTTCTTCATGTCATGTTTCCTTCAGGACCTTTCATCCTACCACGTGTATCAGTTGTAGATGACATCTACAGCTCTTCCTTTGGCATTGATACATTAGCCCATCTAGGTATTGTTCATAAATAGAAAATGAATTATTAAATCAAGATTACCTTTGTGATTGTATTTCAACATGACATCTTCCTATTTGCATCAACACCCTGTATTAACGCATCTTCAACAGATATACAATGTCAAGGGTCTCTTTGATTTTCCAAACTTTATCAGAATCTTCATAACTTTCCCATGGAGATATCATAGTCAAAACTTTTAGTTCTTGCATGTTGATTACCTTCTCCATAGTTGCATTTTTCTTGATTTCTTCATTTCTTTATTCACACATTTCCTACCAGGAACTTCCAATCATAGTTCCTTCAATTTTGTCAACCACTTCACATTTTATATGAGGACATATTATGTCGATTTCATCTAGTTAATGTGTGAACCATGCTTTCATGCATCCTTTCAAAGGAGGAGATCCTTTCTTTTGATCATGCTCTTGAGGTAGAGCACTCATTCATGATATCTGCAACCATATGACATGACTTTATTTTATCAAGTACAAGCATACATACCTCATCTCTTTCTTTTGGCCATCTAGTCTTCCTTTTGTAGCTTCCTTGATTGGAAGAACTTCAATCCATTCACCTGCTTCCCTTCTTTTGTCATGATACCATCATCCCATGGATCCCATCCAAGTTGGAATTTCCAGCGAGATGCTTCTTCTAGTAGGTGAGCCTTCCAATGAAGATTCCAACGGAGGATCTTGATCATCCTCATCTTGCAAGTGCTTCTATTCAATGATGTATGATGAGCTGTATACTAGATGACTTTCTTTTTCCCATAAGTACTACTTATGCTTCTAATGAGATTACCAAGAGCTACATCCTTCTATAGGTGACAGACATAGACTTCTATTTCATCTATCTTTCATGCTTCTTTATGGTGATGTCACGAGCTCTTGCTTTCAATCGTATGCTTCTATGGTGCCATCTCTTAACATGATGCATTCTATCATGCTTCTAATGATTCATACCATGATAGTTATATTTTACAACAACAAAAAATTTGAAACAAAAACTTGAAAAGAACTAGGTGAGGAAGGCTATCTCAATCATACTAGAGATCTTTTACTTCCTCCTTTCTGGTTTTCTTCTTTTCAGCTTCTTCCATTTCTTCAGTCATATAGGCTTCTCCCCTTCCTCTTTTGTTGTTGTCCTTCTTGAGCTTAGGACAATCTCTCTTGTAGTGCCCATATTCTTGACATCCATAGCATTGAACCCTTGTCATATGCTTCTTTCGTTTCTAAGGACCAGATTTCCCAAACCTCCCTTTTCTCTTTGCCATAGCAGCATATGCTTGAGTTTGCTCATTTCATCCTACATCAAATTTTGCCTTCAATCTGGTTTCCTAAATTTTACATAATGACCATAGATCTTTGAATCGAGTAGCTTCCTTCTTCCCATAAATGCTTGAAGTAAAGTCACCCCATTCCTCTGATAGTGCATTTAGTACTATGGTAGTATCTTTTTGTCACACATTATTTCTCCCAGACCTTGTAGTTGGTCCCTTATTTCAGATATCCTCATAAATTATGAGGCTATTCTTTCTTTTGATATCTTCATCTTGTAGAGTTCTTGTCTTAATGGGATTACTTCTCCTACAGTGCTTACGGAAAACAACTGTACAAGTTTGTCATATATTTCTTTTAATGTTTCACGTTTAGATACATAGGGAATGAGGGGATCATTGATGGTATCTATGAGAATCCTTTGAGCCCTTATTTCCCCTTTCATATACCTTGCAAGTGCTTGAGCATCTTCCTTTAGAGGTTTGGTGATTGCGCCCTTAACATGTTCCATGACCTCATTTTCTATGAGGTTTAGATATGTCCTTTTCTTCCATGCAAGAAAGTTTGAAGCCCCAACCGATTTGTTGCTCGCCTCGCAAAAAGACATTTTGACATATTCAAATGTAGACATAAATGTACTTACCTGTGAAGGTGCTCCTTCAACCTCTTGCCTTCTTGAATTTGACGATGATATAGCTAATAGAAAACTTCTTTCTTGATGAAGATCGTTTTTCTCCACAGGTGATCCTAGACTTCAAAGAGAGGGAGATCGCCTTGAGTCCTTTGATGATGCCAACAACTCCTTTCTTCTTGCTTCTCTTGGATGAGTATACTTCAAGATACTTTGATTTGATGATTTCTTCAATTCAAGTAGAGTTAGGGTCTTTTGAGGTATCCTTCCCTAAGATGATGATTTGAGCGAGGATCCCAAAAATGCTTTAACTGTGGACTTCTTCTTTGATAGATATACCTTAAGGGGGTATCCACTGCTACATATTACACATCATGCTCTCATCCCCTGGGTTTCCGAGCAATTATGAAGAAAAAGTAGTCAAAGGCAAAAGGCATATGAAAAAGGGTGGAAAAACAAAGGTCGAGGTAACTCATGTACCACAATTTTCTCCCGCTTCACTCATATACCCAATTGTGGACTTCCTCTATTACAGCTACCCTGGTATCATGACATGTGGTTTGGATGCTTCCCTTGATCCCCAATCCGCTCCATTATTATATCATCTACCACCCACCATTTGAGGGATGTACCATGGACATGTCACCCCGTTTAGAGGTTGAAACCACCTAATAAGGTCCTTCATTAACACCCTATTGATCTTGGAGACACTTGTACATACCAAAGCCCACTATGCAAGTGCATGCCACCAGTAAGTGCCCCATTGAACCCATGACTCGCAAGCTCTTTTGCTTGATTGCTTTAATGATTTGTGGTATTGGAGGGAAAGGGGATCTTATGCAAGATTGAGGGGGGTTTTCCATTTGGGGCTTGGTCTCCCTATACGGGGTCCTAGCCCTCAAGAGGGCCACATGGGCGCTTGTAGGTTGAGCGTTGAGAGCCATGGGCCTCCACCATCACAAAGTGTACCTCTTGGATTCCCAACACCACTCATTGATTGCTCGTGTTCCACCTTTTCAGATGAGGATAATGCACCTGGTTCACCATGCCCAGTCGGCTCCACACTTGCACTATACACTTGACAGATGTTTCAGGGTCCAAAGGATGTTTCCCACTGCAGAGGGAGGGCTTATATCATCATTCTAGCCCTTACAAATGATCTATGTGCATTTTTGATCCACTTGGAGACCCATGAGAATGTCCTTGTGCCCCAACACCCACTTGGGAGCACCATAAGTTCTTGCTTGGAAACCAAGGGTCCAAACACTTGTCCACTATGTTTGGAGTCCATTCCTACATCATGGCACCCTTTGGACCTTCACTAGGCCTCCTCAAAGGCCCAATGACTCAGTTTATTAATGATTCAACCCTCTTGAGAGGCTTATCCTTGTGTTATTGAGCTATTTGGTGGGCTTGTCACCAAAAGTATTGTTATTATGCACATTATTTTATTTTAGGGGCTCAATTAGGCCAATTTAGCTAAATCAAATTCATTAGAGAGTGTATAAATAGAAGTGAGATTATTCAACTCATCATCATCACTTGGATTAGGTTCTTATCTCTTGTGAGATTTTCGCTATCCCTTTTGGAGGAGGATTGCGCATGTAAATAATGATTTTTGATGTTTGGATATCTCTCTCTTGTCTTGGAGCTTCATTATTGGCATTATTTTGGTGATTGGATATACTCTTTGCACATGTAAGTAACCATTTCATGCATATTCTTGTTATTTTCTTTAATGCATTGATGTCGTTGGGATTTTCATTATACTAGACCTGAAATTTACTGCTTTTCTTATGCGAAATTGTGGAAATTTAGTCTTTTTTAGCATTGCATCATCTCATGTATCATGTGTGCAAGGGTGAATGTTCCTAGAGATTGTTTATATTGAACATATCTTGATAAGTCATCAACTATTGCAAATTGAAGTATAAATTCTACTAGCGGTTGCAATCATGCCCTAATTGCAATGTGAAGTTGTCTAGGATGCTCCTTGATTGAATGTAGTTCCTCTAAATCAAAAATCTGATCTTGACTCCATCTTCCCCAAAGGATTAGGCACTGATCCTTCCATAGGTGATCATTGTCAAAGAGAATTCCTCTCACCTTCCCGTCTTTTTTCTAGGTCTAGCATCCACAGGTCACCTAGGGCATCACTTTTCTCAGGATTTAGCAATCAAAAGAATTCGATCTCTTGCCCACAACTGCATTGGTGTGTCCTCTAGAAGCCTTCCAAACTTCACGAGATTTCGATGGTGGGATCTTGAGATATTCCAAGCCCTAGCTCGAATATCAATTCTTGCCCTTGGTTTCCCAATCGCTAGTAACCTCATTGGTATTATAGCACTAAATCATCAAAGCAAGATTATTTCGTTGATCCTCTTCCTTTCCCCATTAGGCCAAGTACATCCTTGACTGATCAACTTGATATCCTTGACCTAATTTCATGTCCACTTGGCCTTTAGTGGTCCCGCAACTTGTTGACTCCAATTCCACAAACATCACTTAGAATCCAGGCATTCATAAGGCCTTTTGAGACTAAGGGCTTCCTTAACAAAGCATATTCCCAAACCCTATCCTCAAAGCCCTCTTAGCCCTTCCTCGAGAGCCCATCACCTTGCTTCTAAAGCAAGCAACCCATTTAAATGAGTCTCTCTTGTGAATAGACTTAGCAATCACTTCTGTATCTTATCATTAACTATATCTATTCTAGTTATTCCTCACATACCAAGACTCCTCCCATTGGTGAAAGTCCGTAAAGAATAGGGAGCCTTAGTTGAGGTGATAGTGGGCTATCGCTCCACTGTTGCCCTCAGCCTGGTAGTTGCCCTATAGGATCCCATCCTAGGACCCCCGCTAGTTTGAGCAGTAGGAAGCAGGTTTACCTCCTGTAGAGCCTCTAACTTACACCTCATCATCCACTATTACCTACTGTTTTTCATCACTTACCTCTCTCTTTTGCCTCATTTTCAATGTAAAACCACCCAGATCATTACATTAGATGTCATTAAGCATGATCAAGTAAGCTTTGCTAATGTGTGACTGTTTTGTTTAGATTTTGACATATTTATAGGCATTCCGCAGCCATCTGTTGATTTCGTAGCCATCTGGTGATTCTGCAGCCTTTTTGTTAATCTCAAGGTTCCACGTGTCATTTTGCCAAATGAGCCACATGGGCACTTAGGAATCAAGGTGCTCGAGGTTCCTGTGCTATTTGTTCAGCCATCCACGTCATCTGTGCCTCCGGTCAACAAGGGTCAAATTACGGTCAACAAAGGCAGCTTAACGGTGATACGTAAGCTGTTGGGTCACGTCAGTTCAAACGGTGACTTGTCCATGTTACGTGGGTTGTGGGGGACATAATCCAACTCTGGATTCAATGCCCATAACGACTAGAACCTCCAGCTCATCCACGCAGGCTTATGACGTCTTATGAACCTTAATTACGCATGACAGTTAGTTTATTTTTCAGTTTTAGCTGTACGCATTAGGATATCTTTCAGATGCCTATAAAAACTTGCGTCTGCGTACGCTTACTTAACTTTTTAGTTGCTGTGTTTTATGAACTTGTTATAATTTTAGTGCATTCCCAGACTCTGTTTTAATAGTGTTGTTCTAGCACTCTTGACTGTAATTTTCTGCACATGGAGTAATAGAAGCAGTGTTGTTCTGAAGTTTTCAATACCTTGAGTCTTTTTTGGGTTATATGAATGGAGGGCCCCTGTTCATGTTAACCTTGTATAGTATTTTATGTTCAGCATTTCCTTATTTCCATTCAGCATTTCCTTTTCTTGACACATGTACAGCGTAATTTACTTTCATGTTATTTCATTTCCAGCCTTTATTTTAAGCTGATCAACATTGTTCTTTTGCAGGTTTTTAACCTGGGATTGCTTGTGTGTTTATGTATTTGCTTTATATCTAGTGGTAGTTTCAGTTGACAGATTCAAAGTTGCTGCCTTTACTTTATTTTCATAGCTGATTTTTAGTTTTATTTCTCAAATCTGTCTGCTAACATATGAATGGTCTCTTTATTATAAATTGTCTATCTTTTAGAGATCAGAATACTAATAACTTGCAGCCGGCTTTGGGTACTTTTTAGACTAATCTTTAACTACTTTCTAATCGTGCTTTACACAGTACTATGTGTTAGAGGCAGAGAGTTAGAAAGAGCAAAACATTATAACTAGTCTTTAAAGTAGATTTTTCTCATTCTTTATCATTTCTTAGACTTATCTTTAGCTACTTCCTAATCATGTCTTACACAGTACTATGTGTTAGAGGCAGAGAGTTAGGAAGAGATAAACATTATCATTGGTCTTTTAAGTGATTTTCTTACCTTTTATTTGCAGCAGCATGAATAGTGTCTAATGCCATTAGAAAGTGGATCTTTGCTTTCAGTTCACTTTAATTCATTTATTTCCTTCAAGTTTTCCTTTTCAGCAAGTAGTTAGAAACCACTAATCACACACCTTCACTCATCTAGAATTCACCTTACACACACCATCACTCATCTGTTTATAAATACATCACTCCATCTTAGGAAGATAAATTAACCACAAACAACACCCCAAACGACAAAAAGCTCTGAGAGGTTGCTTAAGTACATATAGTACACCTTCACTTCATCAGCTTACGAGCCCTGGGTTGACAATTAATGACATCAATTTAGGAACACTAAATTGACT
>APFE030074969.1:3281-14337 GCA_000404065.3 Pinus taeda
TCTTCTCGATTGGTTTCTGAAATACCTTCTCCCTATCATAGCCAAGGATGTTGCATCGACAAGGTCTCAGACCAAAGAAAAAGCTCTTTTTGAATCCTGACAATTATATTTCATCTATGCCCAGTCGGATACCTTTACACAATCCTTCCTGACACCCTTCAGTCTAATTCTGCTCATTCAGATCCACCGTGGGCATCCCACGATGTTGATGGGTCATTGGTTCAGTCACTTCTGGTAAACTTTACGTCCCTACCAGTCATAATACATATGGGAATCCCTATGGTGGGGGAGGTTATAATTTTGGCCATCTTTCTTATGGGAAGCCTTCCATGCTTGTTCAAACTCACGATCCATGCTGATGATCCTTCTTGTAGTGGAACTGCATGTGGTAGAGTCATTTCAAACCTGTATTATCCTTTTCCTGGGCCTCCTCAAGCACCCTCCACACCACTGATGCAAGCACCTCATTCACAACAGAATCTGGTGCAGAAAAATCCTCCCCAAAAAGTTCAAGTATATGCCCAACAAAATGCATCCAATCCTCGTAATATGCAGCCAAAAAACAAAAAGAAGAATGAGGGGAATAAAAAATGCAATAATCAAGATAAAGGGGTTGGGGGAAACCAACAAAATGCATCGGTGAATGCTGGGGGCAATCCTAATCAGAACTCAAGACTAAATAACCCTCCCAAGCAAGGAAAACTAAGAACAAACCAACCTTGTTCCATTTGTGGTGAATATAAATATTATACTCATCATTGTCCACTTTTACCGAAGCTGCGCCAAGCCATTGAAGCGAATAAACTTAAAGCAGCCCAAGCATTTAGAGGCCAACCACCCATAATTTATCAACCTAGTTCCAATCCTCAAGTGTTGCAAAATTATTTCCCATCGCAAGGGTTTGTTGTGGCCCAACAACTTGCACCCCCACCTAAGAAAGAAACCTTCATCGTCTAATTCATATGAAGATCCTTCATTTCACACTATATTCATGACCACTGTGGATGTCCACCTTCAAACTTGATGACACCAATAAGATGCCACCTGAACTAACCGCTACCAAAGATAAGATGGACCCTCCCTTATCCAATAGCCCTTGAAAAATTTCGCGACCACCCTTTGACTCGGTACCCAAAATACTGAAGGAGGAATTCAATTTACTACTTTTAGGGTATCTGGGTGGGAAAATATAAAAAATAGTTAGGTTGAAATAGAGGAATAGTAGTTAATCCTGGTTGTTATTATGTTTATAAGTCTCCTTTAGCCCGAAACTTGGTGGAAGAGCTTAGCCCTAAAATAAACTCTATAATGGCCCTCTTATTACTATTTAAGGGGCTTAGCCTTCGATCTATCTATAAGCCCCACCTCTGTCTACTGAGGAATAATTCTATAATATCTCCTGTTCAACCTAAATGGTTTGGAGGAGAACAAAAGGGCAGGGCTACCAGAGGGACAGGAAGTGAGTAAGAGTAAGAAAGGGTCAAAAGTGGGTTCCACACCTTCAATTGAGACAACAAGTTTCCATAACTATTATTCTCGTCCATCAAAGAAAAGAAATATTTATTTTAGTTAGGATAAGAAATCACTCCCTTCTAGGAAGCGGAGAAGGGAAATTCATAGTTCATTGAGCATTTTGAAGTAGCTTACCCTTAAATAAGAATAGGGTGGTTCTTTCTCCCTAATTCAGATAAGGCTTGTAGCGGAGCCTATTCATAATGAAATTGACATATATAGAAGAGGAAACCACTTTTATATTGAAGATAAAGGGAGCTCGTAGTCCATGTTATAGTTCCCTATTCACAAGTAATGGTTAGCCAGTAGCGGAACTGAGCTGAACCTGTAGTGAGATAGCAATATCCCGAAGCCAGACGCGAGAACCAACTTCAATATTGATATATACTAGGAAAGGTGTGTGGAGTGGATAGACGAGGAAAATTTCTTTCATCCTTAAATTTCCCTACTAGCAGGCCCTTCTGTTTCAAAGAGATTCGAGTGTAGTTGATTCACTCGATCGATAGGGTCATGGGGAGGGGTAGTAGAGCGACTATTTCTTCTGGGCATTTCAACTCTCTACCCATTATTAGAAGAATGTAAGAATTGGCAGAGCCCCTTATATAAGAATTGAAACCATTCACTTTGGCCAAGTAGTCAATTCATTCTAACGACAGTAAAGGTCCTCTCTATCTGGTCAAGCTCTCTCCCCATCGACCAAATGATAAGTCGAGCCCCTGTCAAGTTGCTAAACCATATGGTTGAGTCATTGAAGAAAAGTTGTGTTCCTTAATCCCCCTTTTGGTTCCTTTTTTAGGGTTCATTGGTGTCCGGCCAATCACCCCCTGTGGCATTGGTGGCCCATCTATCCTATCCCTTGGCTTCCATTCACTTCACGCAATACGCTGGATACAACTCATTTTTTGGTAGAACTAGCTAAGACTTACAATAGATCTTGCAATGGTCCATACTACCTATTGCATTATATATAGGCATTGGCCCTTTTGAATAACAGAAAGTAGGTGGCAAATAGAGATTCCAATTCCCAATCTTAGTTCCCATCCAATAGCTTAGTCTTGAACCCAATCTTAGTCCAATTCCCGATCAACACTCTTGTTCCAACAATTTAGTGTGATTTATGCCCACTCAACAAGCTAACTCACTAAGATGCCCACTCAAGCTCACTTCAAGCAAGATGAAACTAAAGCTCACTCACTTCAAGAAAGCTCACTCAACTTACTCGATCAAGCCCACTTTAGCTTCAAGCGACTCAAGGCATAGCACCTCTTGCATGTACTCCTCGATCAGGCTCACTCACATCAAGCAACTCAAGATGCTCACGCATTAGTGTGGAATAACACCTCTATGCATGTCACAACTCTCCAAAATTATCCTCTCCTGATCCTCGAGCCTGTTGGGGGCATCCTCTCCTTATCATTCGAGCCATGCTATAGCATCCTTATAGTCTTTAAGCCTTCCGACACCTCTCCCTCTCCTTAACAGCCGAGCCCTGCTTACGCATCCTCTCCTGGGGGTCAAGTCATGCTGTAGCACCCTCCCCTTATCAGCAAATTTGGAATGAATTAACCAATAACATAATGACATATATAATATATCTCATTCATGGCTGGAATCACTAGTCGAAATAACCAAATCAATCTCTCAAAATTACATAATTACATATATAATAGTGGATTGTCTGCTAAAGCGTAATTATATATATAATAGTAGCATTCTTGAATGAAATAACCAGAAATGCATAATTCATGAATTCATAATCACATATATAATAAAAATAAGAATTAGTGCTATAATGAATGACGTAATTACATATATAATTCCTCTCCCATTGGTCGAGCGATAAATCCCTCTCCCTCACCCATCCTCTAGTTATCAAAGTTTTATGAAGCTGCTGGGTTACTTTACAAATTAATAAGAAAATTGCTTCATTAGGAATAACATCTCAACCAATTCAATCTCTATGAAGCGGAGAAAAATTTCTTTCCTCCTTTGATTTCCCTACGAGCAGGCCCTTCTGATTCAAAGAGATTCAAGTGCAGCTAATTCACTTGATCGATAGGGTCATGGGCAGGAGCAATAGAGCAACTATTTCTTTCAGGAATTTCAGCTCTCTACCCATTATTAGAAGAAAGTAAGAATTGGAAAAGCCCCTGTTATCAGGAAATCTATTGTCTATGCAGAGCTGCTAGTACCACTAAGACGGGTAGCTATCTTAGAAACAAACAGATTAAAGTTACTTTCGTTTTCCTTTACGAGAAGTAGAAAAGAGAGGAGCAAAGAATACCAACCTCAATCTTTCTCTTGGTTCTCTGCTTGTTCCTCCTCCTCTTTGACGGATATTTGCCACTCTTTCCTAGACCACTCTGCTTCAAAGAGTACCTGTAAAGTCAAAGAAGCATAATACCTTCAAAGTGCAGAGATCTACAATCATAAACAATATAGGACCAGATATATATTGACCACACAAATGCATATATTATCAGACATACAAGAATGAGGAGGAAAACTTGAATAGCTTTATTGATGTAAAGATTAGAAGAGAGGATTACAACCCATTGATCTGACCCAATGTCATCCTCCCAGCATGAAAGTCCTTCTTCACCTCATGAAAATCATGGATCACCCAACACTACGATATTCCACCAGGAAACCAACAACACTTCCTTACAAGATACAATATTCCATCCTCTAGATCTCTGGGTTGAGGGATCCATATATAGATGATTGCAGGTGGGTGAGTCAGCTTCTGGGACTTTGATTAGTGTCTTCTCTCTGATATTTCTTGATTCCACTTGGAGATTGATGATCTCTTACTCATCCCTGGGCGAATTCAGAGAGGGAAGGGTCACAGGAGAAGTTTCTGGAAGATTCCATGATCATCCACCGTGCAAACTGTCTCTGCCATTTGTCTACTCTTTCCCATCGCACCTTATAGAAGGGCTTTTCAATATGCATCACACTTTTTGCATTGAGCAGGTGAGATGCATCATACCCTTAGCACTCAGCAGTCTGTATGGTCCAGTTTTGACCAGTTCTGAGCAGTTTTCTGTGGAGAACTTCTGGGAGATGATGTAATTAGCTGAATTTGTTCCTTTAGGGCATGAAACAACACTTTTAGGGACTTAGAAGCCCTTGGTTTATGGACATATATGATTGGGGTTGTAGTGCCCAAATATGTCTATAACAGTTTCCCCCTAAAGCATGAGTTTGAAAATCTTTTGATGTCGGGTGAAATGCTTTATCATGAGGCTCCGAGGTTTTCAAACTGGAAGGCAACCTGTAATAAGATACAATACAATACACTATCTTCATAACATTTTCATGATCTAGCTAAGTCGGGCATTCCCATGCTCAGATTTATAAGTTCATTTTGATGTACATAGGACAGACAACCGTCTATGTGGCAGACTAATCATTCTGATAGAGCCATCATCCTTCGATTCAGATGATCATCTGTGTAGCAATGATGTACATTTGATTTCTTTATTTTCCTTAATATATCACAGCTTGGATGGATGAAACTAGATTCGGGGTCTTCAAACTCGTCCAATATTCACCCGAAGTACAAGTTGATCCATGTGAAAAATGTTCTAGAGTCGAACTTGGAAAGACATCGCTTGATTACCAGCCAATGATGTAAGTTGTTAACAGGCGTGAGAGGAATCACCGATAATGATGATGACCCTCAAGGTACTACAATACAATTTGCATGGTGTGAAAATGGGACTTGGCATCGAACACCATGCAAAATCTCTCAGTCGAAGGCCATTGAGGTAAGCTTGTCACCGGAAACGAGAAACTTGCCATTCAGGCATGCAAGCTTCAAGTTACTGAAAGGGTTGTCCCTAGGTTGACTTCTTGGATAATGAGCTGATGTCGACAAGAAGAGACCCGTCGTAGGAGGGCCTTAATGAATCCCACATCTACGACACAGAACAGAGGAAATGACTTTGTGGAGGTGAAAATGATCTGATGATACAAGGTTCAGGGTGGCGGTCATGAAAGAATGGAGTGTGAATGTATTGCAGTGGATGAGACACAATATGGGTCGGTGAATTATCTGATCGACATCTCTTGAACATATCAGCGACACTGAAATGGATTGGTAGCATTGACCCCAAAGATGGATGGTATGGTGGACCAATGGTAATATGACCAGTGAACAGAATAACCCAACCCGACTCAATCATGGTGATGGAGTGAAAGTGTCATGTTCAAGAGCGACTTTGCTACCAATAAATTTTCTTCAAGGTTTCTTCCCAATTTTTCCCTAGTCATTGTTGACCAGTACCTCTTTATTTTTGTCAATCTTGAGGAGGATAACATATGATTTTTCTATAATTTTTCCTTCGGGCAAACCCATCGCTATGTTTTAACGAGCCTAGCAACAGTGAAACTCGTTCTCGTCTTTATGGACAAGTTTGTCACTATTGGTTTTAACAAGTTTAATGACAAAGACAACTCGATCCTTTTTCAATTTTAGAGAGTCTGAAAAGGGATTGAAAGGAAACTCCACTAATCATTTTTTTCATATAATCCCTTAAGCCTGAAAAAGTATAAAATAATACGAAAGGGATGAATTTTCGATATTTTTAACAAGCCAAACAAAACAAGCGCTCGATTGTGTAATAATCCCTCAGGTCCAAAAAGATTAAAATCTAGAGGAGGGATAGCACTTTTAGTAGCTTTAACGAGCTGGAGAGGCCAATTGCTCGGCAATATTTTCATATTTTACGAGACAGATGAAAAGATCTTAAAGGAGACTCATTTTTGAGGAACGAGTGATATTTTTAGGTAGTTGCTAATTCCAGGTAAGGTTTGGAATTTTCCAATCACGGCAGTGTCACAAGGATGGCTAATAGAATCACTTGTCACAGTTGTTCCTCAAAAGGGTGAACAATCAAATGGAGGTGTATGATCGGCTAAAACAGAGTGGAGGTGATGGTAAGAACACGACCAGGGCTCAAAAGTTGATTATAATGCATTCACAATGGTTATTTACCAGAGGGTTGTTCATTTTTTAATGAGATTGAACTCTGGGGGAACATTTGCTCATTGCTTAGGTTTAATTTTTAACGTGCTTGAACTTCACATAAAAACTACTTGTCCCAGTCGTATAATAAGGATGTCTCACCGATAGGTTCAATTTTTAAGGAGCTTGCACCATTCGAAACTTTGCTCTGCTCCCTTTCACATGCAAGCTAGGAACAACCAACTAATGTCCTAGGGGTTAATTAACTACTGAGGTTAGGTAGGAAAACTCTTCCTTTACTTTGCTGGTGCCATGCGGCTCCTGCAAAGGTGAATGGTCGATCCTACCAATCACCTAACTTAAGTGGTTGAAGTCAGCAAAACTATGGGGTTAGCGTTACACTGGCCACTTTTTACTTGTGCGCAAAAAGGTTTGCATGCCCCCAGGTATAGCGAAGTAGAGTTCCAAGGTTACCCTTCAATTTGCAAATAAAACATTTGCTCTGTCGAGAAAGGCCTACCTTTTGATGGAGGCATCTTATTTCGATCTAATCCCATTTTCCTAAATGGATGGGTGTATCAGACTAGTCATATATCCTCCGCGGAATCCTACCATATACCTAAATTTTTCCTGCCGAGGCAGACTAGGGTGCATGCCCCCTGGGTTTCAATCATGGCCACCGAATTACTTGCGCTCTTCAGGTGGACGGACTAGAGATTGATGAGACATTCCTTGAGTGAAAAGACTAGTTAGGGATGGCATTTGACTATTAGCTTGTGTGAGCCGGGGAATGAAAGATGGTCTATGAGCTGGACCACTCAACATTCATGTGGAAAACACATTACTTGAAAGAGTGAGGAAATAATGGCTCCCATGCTATAAATATAGTCATGCCCAAGGAGCAGATTATAATCTAAAGGTCCTTGGAGTACCATTATGTTCAGATACACGGTTTTCCCCCTCAAAGTTATAGGCAAACTTGGAAGGATCCCTAAGGGTCGACTGGTTCCTTTGTCGAAGCCTGTTATATTTCACATCTTAGGTAGAAGCGATGGCGAACCAAGCACTTTCCAAGCAGTCGAGGAAAGTATACTCACAAAAGCCCCTTCATCTATGACGGTACCGACCATGACCATTCTGTAAGCTTGTACAATGATTCGGAATGGTACATTAGACGGTAAATGGGGTCTGCCTAGTAGATTCCAATCGAAGGAAATGACTAGGTTTCTCAGAGGTGGGACTAAATAAACGGCTGGATATGACCCTAACGAACTTCCTTCTTGCGGTAAAGGAATGGGTAGATTTCCCCCATGTTCATCAGAGTCTGTGCTTACACAAAATAATTTAAATGGTGTTGTTCTCATTCTCTTCAGTGACTGTATCATCTAAAGATTGACCTTCTGAAGACAAGACTGGGTCAACTACCATCTTGACCTTTTGACTTCTTTCTGGTATGGATTCAGAGGGTTTATCTTCAATGATAGATACTTTGACCAACCACAAAGTTGTGTCAGTCGGATTTTCAACTTGCGATGGACTCGGAAAGAGTTTCTTGTACCCAGGAGGAAGCCGTAGCAGTGAAGCAAGATGGTTATCCAAGACTCTTTTAGCTTTGTCTAGGAAGGGACAACGATGGATGGCATGATTGCCTTCACACAGTTTGCAAAGAAATTTACATTTTCCTTTCTATCTAGAGACTTCGTTTTCACTAGTTGACGGTGTACTCTCAACATGATCGTTAGAGGTTGATGACACCGGATGGTGCAAATGAGGAGACCAATCCCTTAAGATCAGAGGGATGCAAGGAAAATCTCGATGACAGTGGTCCCCTTTATAAATGACACATGGCGATTTTGGTTTGGATGGTGCAGTGTGTGGATTTTCACTAAATGATGCACGGTTTCCCCTTTTTGCCTTTGGTTCCTTCTTTTTCTTCTCTTTCTCCTTCCCTTTCTTCTTCTTCTTCTCAGTTACTTGGTCTTTAGCTTTACCAGCTTTACCAAGCGAAGAGGAAGGAGGGGAAGGAGAAACAAGAGAAGCAAAAGGTTGCAGGGTAACTCTAGCATCATCTAGTTGCTGACTTGATTGCTCAGGAATCATGGCAGTTTGAATGACAGAGGTCGAGAAGAGCCATATTGGCAAGCCGATTGTCAGTTTTGGGAGACAATGTGGCCATATGAGGTGCACCAACATCTCCCCAAGAGGAGAAATGACTAGGATTTTCCCCAAGGGGAAATCCTTGGTTGGTGGACTCCATTTTTCTCAACCTAAGACCAACGAGGGAATAATGGCGTTATTCTGATTAAAATAAATTTTAGACGCTTTAACACAACTTGCTTTTTCAATTTTTAAGAGTCGAGAAAAAGCTAAAGATGACTCTAGTCGCCGTCGATTTTTAATGAGCCTAAAGTGACAAGTGCTCAAATGGACCTTTTCCTTTAAGGAGTCTAAAAAGGAATGAAAGAGACTACTCTGGAAATCTAGATAGAAGGATTACCAAACCAATCACAAAACCGCAGAAGAATTTTTATGGTACGGTAGTCAATCTTCCCGAATGCTATGTTCAGTGCATTGCGATTGATAGGGCGGCAAACACGGCTTCTTGAGGATAAAGGATATAGCCTATTGTGGTCTCCAAATATAAACTCGACGGTACGTGGGAGCACAAGTCCATACTAGCACTTGTTGTCTCAAAGAGGAGGAATCACCCAACCTACAATGAAAGCGATAGTTACCAGGCTTTATGATGCCGGAATACGTCTCTAGCCTAGACTTCTAAATGTTGTGCGTTAGGTTCCAAAGCGTTTTTATGTTCATTGAATTTATTTTATAGTTGATCTTTCTTAAGAAGTTTGCCTTTCAGGTTCACCACGTGATGTAGATATAAAATTCCTAAAATGCAATCTAAGATGATAAACAATCATTTAATCTTATTTTTTCAATGAAAATCCTAGATACTAAGGAAAGAGAAGCGGGATTCTTTCAACATAGAGTAGAGAGCACACACTAGATGCACTGTCCTAAATCAAAATCAACAAGCAGTCTAAATGCAAATGCACATGCATGTATTTGTTTTCGCTTTCTTAATGTGTGAATGACACAAAGAATGCTAAGTACAAATTTGAATTGTTTCAAGCGACAGTACTAACGATTTTTTTTTCAAAAGGTGAAAGGAAGATAATGACGACACTTTGCAATTTTGAATTGAAAACTGCTTTCGACACTTGAAAAACTATTTATCCAAACCAAATACAAGAGTAACAGTGTAATCGACTATCAAGAATAGTAGGATTCTTTTCTTTGACTGAAAACGACACTTGTGACACTTCCAAATCAAAAGGCGATAGTTTGATTATGCTACTTCTTTGTAAAAGAGAACCGTAAATGGCGAACAATACATAAAAAACATTTATAGTTCTTTGTACTATGGAAGCTGAACCATGCAAAGGAAGGGAGTTTCCACAGTGGTATACTGATCACAGATAGCAACACTCTGGAATAAAGCTGAAGAGAGTGAACAAAAAAATAAAATCTGGAAGTAGAAGAGGTCTTATCTGATCACTGCACCTATAACACAAGGAAAGAGTGATGCATCTCACCTACTGCACATGGGAGGTGCGATGCATCCAGATTCCCAAGAGGAGAAGGTGCGATTGTCCAGGGACGAGACTTCAACTGGGTTCTTGGTCATAGTTTGTAGCTCAACTCAGGGATTTAGGCCGAGCCAATGATAGTCAGTAAATAAAAATCACAGGGGCTGATCTAATGAGACTAGTTGAGCCACCACCAGGGAAATTAGGATGTTTGCAAATTAATTGTTCAGTTTATAAACAAAACCTAGAGATAAACTGAAGCAATATTGATCTACTTTGCACTTGCATAGCAATGCAGTTCGAAGGCTAGCTGGCTTGACTTTAGGCTCCGTCTGTAAGTTTATAAAGCAAACAAATATAGACAAGAAAACAAGCTATTCAATCCCCATCGGAGTCGCCATTTTGTTATCTGGAAATCTAGTGTCTATGCAGAGCTAATATTCCCACTAAGACAGGTAGCTATCTTAGAAACAAACTATTAAAGCAACATTCGTTTTCCTTTATGAGAAGTAGATAGGAGAGGAGCAAAGAATACCAACCTCAATCTTTTGCTTGGTTCTCCGCTTGTTCCTCCTCCTCTTTGACGGATCTTTTCCACTCTTTCCATGACCACTCTGCTTCAAAGAGTACCTATAAAATCAAAGCAGCATAATACCTTCAAAGTACAGAGATCTACAATCATAAACAATATAGGACCAGATATATATTGACCACACAAATGCATATATTATCAGATGTACAAGAATGTGGAGGAAAACTTGAATAGCTTTATTGATGTAAAGATTAGAAGAGAGGATTACAACCCATTGATCTGACCCAGCGTCATCCTCCCAGCATGAAAGCCCTTCTTCACCTAATGAAAAGCTTAGATCACCTAACACTATGATATTCCACCAGGAAACCAACAACACTTCCTTACAAGATACAAGATTCTAGCCTCTGGATCTCTGGGATGAGGGATCCATATATAGATGATTGC
>APFE030074975.1:0-18095 GCA_000404065.3 Pinus taeda
AGTCCTAAAATTAAATTATTAGTTAAGGGAAACAAAGAAGGAACTGGACACTTTAATTCAATTGAAGTAAAGTGATATTGCCACTACATCTGTAAATGTCATCCCAACAGTCTCAACAGTTGTCCCTTCTACATTGGCAGCCTCATTGGCTCCCATAGCTCTTATGGCCATAGCAAAATAGGTTTCAACAGAGTCTACATCAGCGTCAGGTATAGAAGGTGAAGAAGCAACAAAGTTAGTTAGAGCTATGGAAGAAATGTCCATATAGGCTACAGAAATGAATAAGCTTAAAGAAAAGGTGACAAGCTTGGAAATTTATTGCAAGCTTTCCAAAATCATGCACAAGTAAGAAGTGCAAAAGGCTGCCAGAATGACTGAAAGAATAAAAGCCATGGAGAAGGACCTAACACTGAAAGAACCTCTTGGATAGGCTAAGGAACTATTATGGGCCAATATCATTGACTCTATCAATGATATTTTGCCATCTATTCAGGTAATTTTTGAGCAGATAGATCTAATAAAGATGGCTATAGAAGCCATCGAAAAGGTAAAAGAGGAATTAGGAGAGATGCCCAAAGATGCCACTGGGATCATCTAATTCCTTAACAGTAAAAATAAGTATGAGCTTCAGGAATTGGAAATTGAGGACAGAACTAAAACAATTTTGGAAGTGAGGAAGGTCCTTTCCAAGAGAAACTTGATGTTAAACTTGGAGGAAAAATTTCAGAATATGTAAGTAGATATTGATAGATTTATGGCTAAGTTTCAAATCTTGAGAGAGAAAGGGTTACCCAGTCCCTTATCCATAAATGACAAGCTCATGACACAATAGGATTACAATAGCAAACTCATAGAGCTAACAAAAGACCAAGTGAACACATCTTCGATGAAGGCATTGCCAATAGGCAAAGTACTTTATCGGACATTTGAAAACTTGTTTTACCTCCATAATGAGGTAAAACACTTGTTCAACAATAAATCTATTTTTTCCAAGTACACCGAGGCAGATGAAATATACAGAAGGATGATCAAGATCCAATTACCTGATGCTGAAACATGGGAGAAATTGACTGATTTACTGTGAGAAATATGCAGTAAAAAAGTTGAAGTATAGTAAAAGTAAAACAACCATGTGAAAAGATAAAGACAAGTGAACAGATTCAAAGTGTATCATTGTCAAAGAGTATCAGATGAAACCCAAAAGTAAATGAAGATTCCGGTGTGAAAGATCAAATAGAAAAGCAGCACAAATGGATAAAATCAAACCATAAAGGCCAGCAATAGCAAAATAAAAGGGACAACAAGAAAGTAGTTCAATAGTTGTCTCTATCTTCTTGCAAGAAGATGTTTTTATTTCCTAGATTAAATCTCAAGTTAGTTTGAGATACTTTGTAATAATTTTTGTATAAATACTTCACAATTCAAAGTATGTAGGGTGGATTCTTAGACATTTCTATAGAATTATGATCAAAATGACTCTAGATCTATTGTATCATTGATGGAGCCAAAAAGCTGGATTGATGAATAAAGACCAGATATTTCACAGGATTCATGTGTTGAGCGAAGTGCAAACAAGTATTTTCATATGTTATCGTTATCTTTCTTAAAAAATTTCCACAATCTTTAATGTATTTCTGAATATGAATGCTATAACTGGTACAATATCTCAAAATTTGTTTAATTACACTTTGTTTTAACAATTAGGCATATAAATATTTTCTACTAGTATCTAAGTTAAGGAATTCTTAATTTCTCCTTAATTTGGGTTGTTTCTTGATAATCTAAATCAAAGGATTCTTAATTTCCCTCTGATTTTGATTACCCTTTATTCCTCATTTATATCTCATTCTGAGAACCCTTAATTTCTCTCTCACCCTAATTAAAACCATTCCACCCCACTGTCCCAAAGACCTGCACTTTACTCTACTAACTTGCCCTTTGAACATTCCCTTTAGTGAGTTGATCTAGTTCTATTGCCCTTATGATGACTCCATAGCCCAATGGTCTAAAGACATCATTCTATCCATCTGTTTCAAGGATCCCACCACCCAATATTGAATATAAATAAAAAACCCCAGAACATTCATAACTAGTCTGAAATCGAAGCAAACAAAGCTAAATCATATAGAGAGCCCTCTCTGAGCCTAGGTTGGCTAGAGCCTATGCTCCAAAGTTGGTCTGTGGTTACCTCAGTCATTTTATTTCTTCTAATAACTTCTAGAGAAATGTCTAAGTGATAACACCTAGATCATCCCGAGTAATCACTTTTTATCTTTACTGACTCTTTAAATTTGAAAATATCATCAAGCACTTGTCCTTTCGAGCTTGTTAATTCTGAAAATGACTAGAATCACCTTTGGTCCTTTTCTCGACTCTTAAAACATGAAAAGGCAAAGTTTTGTTTCAGTGTTTTAAAATTAATTTCCCACGAAATATTCTTGGTAAAAGTTATCTTCCTTAATTCTTTAGGGTCGATTCCAATGCAAACATTTCTAAATTCCACCAATCAAGGATTCCCCTCAAATGGGAATCCTAGTCCTTTTTCCTTCTTTTGGAAATACTGGTGCTCCTTATATGGTGAAGTTGTCCCTTCCTAGGTTAACCATTGGTTTACCTGTCTAGTTGTTTTCAACCTCGATGGTCCCAAGCATCCCAACTCCAACCCAAACATCTCCTTCATTTGAATCACATCACATTTATTATAAAGTTGACCTCTCACCTTCTTACCCTATTTCTTCACCTTCCTCTTCTACATAGCCTGGTGAAAGTTTCAAATCTAGTAACCATGAGGCTAAGAAGAAGAAGAAGAAGACGAAGAAGAAGAAGAAGTCAGATAAGTGAGAGGCCAACCATGTAGCTTTTACTCTAAATGCACTTCCTATCGACAAACCTTTCAATCCTCCACGGAAGGTTAGATTGCCTTCCAAGTTGTGTAAGGGTGACCATCTCCTTCGAGATTGTCTTGGCATCCCTAGAGTCTTAGAGGCATGGTCTCAAGACCTGAATCAACCATCCTCATCAACCTTTAGTTATCATGTCGATGTTACACCTTCAGCTAATGATGGTAAGAAGAAAGGGAAGATTATATTCCCCTGTAGGTTATGTGAAGGAGAACATCTTCTTCACCTTTGTCCTCTTATGGATAAAGCTTCTAAATTTTTGGAAAACCTTGCAGCTCCTCAACCCCAATTTCCTATTGGTTATCAGAAGCTTTCTTCTGACCCTCTTCCGGTTGGTAAAGAGATTGAATTGGATTCATCTCTTTCCCATCCCGCTCTTCCTGAGAGAGACTCTCTTGTGTCTGTTCTCGACCAATCATTTGTTGAAAAGAGTGTCAACTTGGCTCGCCTTCAGTTGTTCACTCTATTCTCCAAGAGAGTAGTGATCATACTGCTCATGTTCTTCTCGTCTCCTTAGATTCTCATGAATTGAACAGTGACCCTCCCATCCCAGTTGTTCAGGAGAGTCCTTCTCCTTCTTCTGTAGGGCATGGGGGCAATCATATGATACCCCCACTAAGTAGTTCTGTCGTTTCTTTTGATTGGATTCAAATGACTGCTTTCCACCTCCCATCTTATGTGCCTTTCCAGATCACAGTACATGGCACTATATTAGATGAAGGCACGTCTATTAGCATTATGTCTTCTACTACTTGGCAAGCTTGGGTTCCCCACAACTTGTGCCTGTCACCCAAAATTTGTGGCTTTCAATAGAGGAACCAATCATCCCTTAGGTGTTCTTCCAAAGTTCCCTATTACTTTGGGAGGAAAGAGTGTCTATATAGCTGTGATGGTAGTCCAAGGTCCCTTAGATTTCAATCTTCTCCTTGGACGTGACTATGTTTATGTCATGGGAGCTCTTGTTTCTTCACTTTTCCATGTGGTTTGTTTTCTGCATGAAGGGAGAATTGTGACCATTGATCAACTGTCATTCATTGGTCACCAAGCGCCTCCTTTGCAACCATTGTCCCTTATCAACTCTTGTTTTCAAGTAGTACCCTCCCCACCACAGGTCAATTATGTGGCTACCCGTTCCATCTCCACATCTTTTGATGATCACATATATGGTATAGGACGTTATGTACTGGGGGCATTGGAACCTAATTTGTCTATGGTACCAATTAACATGTATTCCTCCCAAACCATGGCTTTTCCATCTAGTGTAGACCTCTTAAGAATCGTGTTCTCATATGGTTCATGAATAGATGTGATGAGGATAGTTCCTGGTCTTTTGTTAACCTCATTAAAAAATGAAACAACGGATGAGGATAGTTCCTGGTCTTGTGTTAACCTCATTAAAAAATGAAACAAGGGATGAGGATAGTTCCTCGTCTTATGTTAACCTCATTAAAAAATGAAACAAGGGATGAGCATAGTTCCTTGTCTTGTGGCAAGCTCATTAAAAAATGGATCAATATGTCTGAGGACAGTTTGTTCCTGTATCAACCTCATTAAAAAATGAAACAACTACCCTTTCCAAATCGGGTCTTTGATTAAGATCTCAGAAAATCCCAGTCGAGTCTTTGATTAAGATCTCGTAAAATCCCAGTCTAGTCTTTTCGAGATCTCGAAAGTGAACCTTCATTCCATCCACCTAGTTGACTTAAATGAAGCTTGGGAGGCATGTACCTCGATTGAGTCATTATGTTGGGGGCATGCAAACTTATAACAAGCATAGTTTTTCGTTTCAAGCTTGTGTAAACATGAAACTGAATCCAAGCAGAGTTCTCCATGGTTCAACCTTGTGTAAAAATGAACCCATGCCTAATTTACATCTCATGATTGCCATTTTTATCAGCTAATTTTTGCTAGATAAGCCTTGGTTGTTTCATTCCATCGCCACCATCTCTTTGGCCAATCATATAATTTCACTTGGTTTTCTTTCTTGAGGAACCGCAACAATGAGTGGTTTTGCTAGCTAGACTCTTAACCTTTCATTGTTTTGAGTAGTTCACCCTTAACCGAAACCTATTGCTACCCTTTATACCACTCGTTCCTCCAGGACGAGTCACCTTTAATTTCTTTTTGACTCGTAAAAAATGAAAAGATCCTCGAGTATTTTTGCCTTTTTGACTCGTTAAAAGAAAAAAATAGGCCTTCTTTTAGCTCTTTTGCGACTCTTTAAACACGAAAATGTTGTCAAGCTCTTGTCATTTTGAACTCATTAAAGGCTGCGAAACATCGTGAACCCAGTATATGTTTACCCATTTTTCGGCCTGGGATGCACTATTTAAGAAAAAGGTACTCCTTGATTGAAATGGTCAAATGGTTCTCTCAAGTATCATTTTCTATCTTTTCGTGCTCGAGAGAAACAATGTATGAAAAGGGACCATGAGGATTTTTCTTTTCTGTGTCTTTTTCAAACTCTCTAAACTTGAAAAAGATATCGAGTTACCCCTTTCTCAGACTCGTTAAAACATTAAACAACTTCAGATTCATCACAATGACGAACATGAGCTTCTCCTTCCTAGGGCTCATTAAACTTACTAGGTCAGATTCGTCCGAAGGATGAACTTACAGTGCAAGCATATGCTATCCCCTTCAAGATTGCGATAAAAAATAATTGAGGTACGTGCCAGAAATGGTGGGAGAAATTTGGAAATTCAATCAATCGTGTCAACAGCTCACTCTTGAACATGACACTTTGTGTTTCGTGTTGAGTTTGGATATCCTTCTTTTCATCATTGACCTTCCTGGGTTGGGCCGCTCATTTTTGCCTTCCATTTTATCTCTACCACATCATCATGACCACTGATCTTATGGATCCAATAGCTGCCAAATTCCGGAATCATGTCATTGATATGTTCAAGAGTTTTCATTCTATAGCTACCCTTACCTGTGATTCTCTGTATCATCCAAAATCATTTGCATCCCTTTGCCTCGTGTCGATGATGTGGGATACTCATGGACCTCCTCGCACGGTCACTTCTTATCAAATTCAACTCATTATCCAGGAAGTTGGCCAAGAGAATTCCTTCCAGTACCTTAGAGCTTGCATGCCCTGATGGCATTTTCTTCACACTCGAAGACAAGTTCACTTCATTGGCATTAGATCGGGTGATTTCACATCAGTTCCTTTATTCACATTCCATGAATTGTGCTACCAGTACCTTGAGAGCCATTATCATTATTGGTAGTTTCTCTCGCACTTGTTAATGGTTCACATCATTGACTGGTAATCATATGACTCCCTAGCATGTTTGACTTCAACACATTCATTTGCATGTTAGAATGTGTACTTTGATTGGGTCGTTTGGAGTGCAAGACCCTAGGCTAAGATTACATTAAGTCAAAGTTGCGAGGCAATGTGACATGATCATGTTAATATACATGTCTCTTTCAGATGGATGACTGCAACCATACCATGAGTTGTTATATGTGATCCTTCTCATTATTGGATGGTTGCGACCATACCTTGGTTTCATTATGATCCTTTCTATTGGATGGTTGTGCCCATGCCTTGGATCCATTTACATGATCATTCTCTGGATGGTTGCATCCATACCATGATTCATGTATCGTTTGACAGAGTTTTCAGTAATGTATATGTATTTGTACTTGCGTGCAGGTTTTCTGACGACAGACTTCGATTCCTCACACTGATTTATGAGGCATTTCACCCCTCACTCTAGTTCAGCCTTCACACTTTAGGGGGCATCTATTACATATCATTTTGTCATTGTCCATATACTCCTGGTTCCTTGATCCTGGAGGACCTCTACAGTGAACCCTTCATGCTTTCCCATCATGAAGAACCTCCCATTATGTCCCTCTTCATGAGTAGAACAATTCCCTTTTTCATAATTTCCCAAAAATATTATGTTTATCCCAGTTTACAAGACCAAAGCTAATGACCCATGTCCTCCTTGCATCGGTATGCAAGGTTTACAACTATCCCTAGAACCAATCGGATCGACTGAGCCCTTTCTTAGTCACGCTGATCCTCTTTTGGAAAGTTTTTTAAATATGGAGTCGAAGCGTCCAACTCTAGAAGCTTCATAACAGAAGTCTGGTAAATGGTTAGGCTGGATGGAGTCGAAGAGCTCAATTTGGGCTCCTTTCCCCTATCAGGATGGGAGTAATCCAAGAGATAAGGCCTTCTCCCATGAGAAGAGAAACCATCTCCCCTCCATCCCAGCTATATAATCTTCTCTTTTTCCCAAGCATGAGCTAGCTTTTATTCCTAATTAAGTTATGGCTGAGGTTTTGATTTTGGAGTAGTTAGCAAGCTACCCATAGTTTGTGTTTAAGGGATAATTGTGAGTTTGGTTTGGTGTGAATACTAAAGGAAAGAGCCTTGAGACTACCATTGTCGAGGCTATCCATGAGATGCTAGCTGAAGTGTGGGAACCTGGATGTGTCAGAGGAGAACAACAACATCAATACATCAATTGTAATGTCTTCTTGAACTAATAAAGATGCAACTATCGATTGATTTCCTACATGAAATGTCATCTCACATATTTATGGCTTTATGTTTCTTAACCTATTAAGTAGGCTGAATACAATATTGTATGTTATTACGTTTGTTGTTTGTTGTTGTTTTCTTGTTTTAGGTGTGCGAAGGAAGGAAATGAAAGATAGTTGGAGTGAGGAAACAGGATCATCACCAAGTAGAATAGCATTCTAACAAGTAGGCCCTCTTAATTGATTCTAGCGTAAGGAAATCTTCCATAGATTGTATGTTTGTGACTAGACCCACTCTCTCAGGCTAGAGGAATTGTTTGTGTCCACACTTAGAATTTACCTACATCCCAGAAGGATACTGCAAAAGGTAATAGGAGATGGTTTGAAAATAGAAGAAGTTATTATACTCATGAATATAGTAATGGCTTGTCAAATAGTGAAGAAGGAGAATCTGATCAAGATCTTAAATTGCTCATGGCTTTTAAGAAATATACTAATGAGTCTAATGATAAATTTGTGGATTATTTAGAGGAAAAAAATTTCTTTGAATAAATTACTCAACTCAAAATTTCCTTGGAAGAAAACAAATTAGTCATATATACATTGAAGCATCAACTCATAGAAAAGGAAAAGCATAATGAGAAGTTAGAATTTGAAGTAGTAAGTCTACAAAAGGAACTTGAGAAAAAAAAAATTGAATCTTAGATTTTCTAAAGGATCTGAAACCTTAGATGAAATTATCAAGGCACAATGCTCTCCTCTTATGAAAACAAGTCTTGGATACACTAGAGAAACATCTCAAATAGAAAATTCTTTAGCCACCACCGGATGCTATCTAAATGCAACAAAAACCAGTCAACAAAGCTTCAAGTCCTCAACAAAAGAATAAAGGCATTCCACTAGTAAATCATGTTCACTCTAATCTAAGGAGGAACAACAACAGAAGCACCAATAAAAAGGTAAACAACACCAAAATATGCTATGATCACAAAAATTTCTTCTTTAATGGACAACGTTTCTCATGTCATAATTTTGGTCATAAGGTTGCTCAATGTGTTGCATACAAAACCATAATGACTAGAGAAGCAAGAAAATAAAGGAAAGGGATAGGAGTCAAGAAGAACACTTATAATAACTTCTCACCTCTTAAAGATGAAATTTAATGCTCATTTTGCAATAACTTTGGACATTAATAATCTGAATGTAGGAGAAAATTACAGCCAACATCTCAAAAAGAGAAAATATCAACAAATTCTAAGGTATGGAAAAGGACAGAGTTACAGTTTGAAATTTGTGGCATAACATTGTTTGCAGAAGGACAAGAAAATCAATGGTACATTGATATCAATTGCTTAAAACACATGACAGGTGATAAAGATAAACGTATTTCATACAATGCTTTAGAGAAAGAAAAGAATGTCACTTTTGGAAATGACTCACTTGCTCTCATTAAGGGTAAAGGTTCCATTTTTCTAAAAGAAAAGGTTAAATTTGGTAATGTTATGTATGTTGATGGATTAAATCATAACTTGTTGAGTGTTAGCCAAATATGTGACTAAGGAAATGAGGTGGTATTCTGATCAAAAGAATCTGTGGTTCGTGAACTTGACATGAGAAAGACCATAATAAAAGGAACAAGAAACCCAAAAAAATTGTATATATTAAAAGGTGGCTAAGAATAATGTTACCTAGGAAGGTAGAGGAAAACTGGTTATGCTTCTCTCAAATAAGAAAATCAAGTAGGCTCAAATTTGTTTGTGATCTACCCAACATCACCCTACCAGAAAGTACCATATGTAAGTCATGTCAATTCAGTAAGAAAACTAGAGTTCAATTCAATGCCAAAGAAGGATCAACAAGTCTCTTGAACTTATACATATTGATAATACTATATCTTATTCATTGATGAATTTTCTAGAATGTGCTAGATCGGTTTATTTGAACACAAAGATGAAGCATTTGATAAATTTAAAGTCTTCAAAGCATTAGTTGAAAATGAATTAGATCTATAAATCAAATGTATTATATCTGACCGAGGAGGAGAATACATATCAGATGAATTCTTTGATTTCTTTGAACAACATGGCATAAAAGAAATTTTTTTGTAGCTATAACTCCGCAACAAAATGGCCTGGGAGAAAGAATGAATAGAACTGTTCAACAAATGGCTTGTGCTATGCTTGATGATTCTGGAACTCCTGACACCTTCTGAGGTGAAGCTGCACATACCACAATAAATATTCTCAACAAGGCTCATGTTTGTGTGAATAGTAATAAAAATCCATATGAACTATGGTATGGTAAGCCTCCCAATGTAAAGCATTTTAGAGTTTTTGGAAGCAAATGTTTCATCAAAATAATGATGAAACACTTGGTAAGTTTTAAGCTAGAGCAAATGAAGGAATACTTCTTAGTTACTCATCTAGAAGCAAAGGATACAAATGTTACAATAAGAGACTTTGAAAAATTGTTGAATGCATTGATGTTGTGATTGATAAAGCATGCACAGATCCCAAAAAGGTAGCATTAGCAAAAGAGGATGATGATGATGAATGCTTTCCACATCAAATCACAATGATATAGAAGAAGAAACTAATGAAGTAGCAGAAGAAGACACATCAGACAAAGAAAATGCTCCATCCAGGTATGTTCAAAAGAATCATCTAGAAACTCAAATTCTAAGAGGAAAGGAATCTGGGGTACAAACAAGAAGAACCCTTGTAGGATATCCTAATTATCTAGCTTTATTATCCACCATTGAACTACAAAATGTAAATCAAGCTAGTAAAGATGAATGTTGGGTTAAGGCCACGAATGAAGAACTTGATCAAATTGAAAAGAATGATACTTGGGAATTGGTTCCAAGGCCTCATGATAAAAATGTTATTGGGACAAAATGGATATTCAAAACTAAGTTGAATGAAAATGGAGAGGTCATTAGGAATAAAGCTAGACTTGTTTGTAAAGGTTATGCTCAACAAGAAGGTATAGACTTTGAAAAAACTTTTGCACACGTAGCTAGACTTGAAGCCATAATAATGTTTCTTACATTTTCAAGTTTTCTACATTTCAAATTTTATCAAATGGATGTAAAATCTACTTTCCTTAATGGAGATCTAGATGAAGAAGTATATATTAAACAACTAGAAGGATTCATTTTTGGGAATGATGAAAACCTTGTATGCAAACTCAAAAAGGCTTTATATGGGCTAAAACAAGCTCTGCAGGCATGGTATTATCATCTTGACAAATATCTTCAACAATAAGGTTTCACAAAAGGATCTACAAAAAAAAAAAAAAAACGTGTACACAAAAATTGAGGATGATAAACTAATTATTGTTGTTTATGTTGATGATATCATCTTTGGTAGTAATGAAGAATCTGAGTCAAAACTTTTCTTTTGTTATGTAGCAAGAATTTGAAATGTCTTTACTTGGGGAACTAACCTATTTTCTTTTTCTACAAGTGCAACAAGCAAAAGATGGCATCTTTCTCTCACAAACAAAACATCTCAAGCAGATTCTGAAGAAGTATGGGATGGAAGATTGCAAACCTATATGTACTCCCATGATGATAGCATGTAGCCTCAATTCTAATGGTGATTCTCCCATAGTAAACCAACCATAGTATAGGTATATGATTGGAAGTATGCTTTATCTAACAGGTACCAGACCAGATATCATGCATGCAGTTGGGATTGTTGGATGTTTCAAAGCCAATCCAAAGGAATCACATCTTCAGGAAGTAAAGAAAATATTCAAATATCTCCAAGGAACCCAAGACTTTGGTCTATGCTATTCTAAAGATGCAGATCTTACTCTTCATGCATACACAGATGCGGATTGGTCTGGAAATGTTGATGACCAAGAAAGCACTAGTGGAGGTGCATTTTACATGGGACCCCGATTGGTATCTTGGTTTAGCAAGAAATAAAGTTCCATTACCATATCTACAGCGGAAGAAGAATATGTGGTTGTTGCATCTTGTTGCACACAACTTCTCTAGATGATGAAAACATTACAAAATAAACAAATCAAATGTTCTCCACCCATATCCATCCTATGTGATAATACAAGTGTTATTAGTATTTTGATTTGATTCCCCCGAGTTGCATTTGACGGGGGGTGTCGGTAGAATCACCGCACCTCTATGGAATCTGTAATTTCCACCTTGGGGATCCTATTTACTGGTTTGTAACATTTACCAATACCTGTGGGTTTTGGTGTAACGTTAAACCTCCTCCTTTAGCCCCAAGAGTTAGCTCAATCGGTCAAATCAAGTGCCTCGCCAATGGGAGGTCACAGGGTCGAATCCCGAAAGCTCTTGGGGTTAGGTCAGTAAATAGGCCGAGGGGTGTTGATGCCCTTCGGGTGGCGTCCACTCAGAGATTTAAACCCCTGGACGTAGCGGCTACCCACTAACCAGGGTATCCGTGAACCAGTAAGTGAAAAAAAAAACGTTAAACCTCCACATATGTTCCCTCCAAAGAACAAGTTGATGATATATTTACTAAACCTCTTCCCAGAGAAGCATTTAAATATCTCAAATAGAAATTGGGAGTTGTCTCTACCTTATTTTGAAGTTAATCTAGTATTCTCATTCTATAGGTGAAAATTCATAAGTTTTCTTTCTATATGCGGGTTTCATGAAGTATAGTCATGCATATACGTGAGTTTATTTACAAACAGTGATGTATGTTTTTCTCTAATAGAAAATCAATGGGACATACTCAAGATCAGCCTCTAACATGCTACTGACAGCTATGATTTGATTTTTCTTGGTCTGGTGTTGATGGGTACAGTCTGCTGATATGATATTGAGTTATGTTTTTCTAATTTATATTTATCTGATTGATGAAGATGCTTTGATGAATGGGTTGTTGACAATGAACATGTAGCATAGGTTCAGGGGGAGTATTGGCCTTGCAGAATATAATGCATTGTTGGCATTATGGTTGTTGAATTATGCTACTATTAAGATATTTTGGTCTCATTTATTAATTTCATATATGTCATTTGATGTAAAGGTCATGTGGAGACCTGTGAAATAATAATTGTCATATTCATTCATGTATGGACTTTTGAGGTCATGTCAAATATGTAATCCCACTTGGTTAGGTGGTTGAGTCAAATATGTATCCCCGCTTGGTTAGGTAATTGATGTAAGTATGAGTCCTTGGTGATAGAAAGGTCATACTCAGTTGAGTTATAGAGTCATGTTCTCCATTTGAAAATATTTCTGAAGATTCAGCATGTGCTCAGAGGACGCATTGACAGTATAGTGCAAACCAGATCCAAAGGGGGAGATTTGGTCCACCCTTTGGCCTTGATGTCAAAGGGGGAGAGTATCTTGGTGTTTTAATAATGGTTGTTTGATGTATCTAACAGGTTTCTACATGTTAAGGTGATCAACACCAACATGGTTTCCATCAAGTCCAAAGGGGAAGATTATTGGCATTATGATGCATGTGTTGTCCTTGATGGAAACTCACTTGTAACAGAACAAGTATATGGTAACTAGATGAATCCACAGGTTAGTTCAAGGGTGACAGAGTGATGGAATAGAATAACAGAATGATGGGAAGAAGTTTTACAGATCATAATCAAAAGTTTGATAAAGGTGAATATTTGAAGTGTTATACACGATTTTGTTAAGGCCAAGTCATGTATACACGCAGGTACAAAGAAGCAAAGTCATGTACATGTTGGCCCACTAATTTAAGAATACCAAGGGTCCTTACCATTGTATTAGCCCACAATATTGAGCGCAGTAACGGTTACTTGATCCCATCCAAGATTACCATAGGCACTAGTGTAATTTTGACTCATGGTTTTGGCTAAGGCTCTAACTATATAAGGAGGTGAAGATCAAAGTGATAAGTGTGCATGTGAAAGGGTTTTCGATGAATACTTCAATCTAAAGTATATTTGCATTGTAAGGGCCATAGTTGACACATAGACCTAAAATAATTATGGACTAATGAATACAATCATGGATCAGGATCATAAGACCTCAAATGACTTTCCATTGTATGATATGCGCGTGGATTGACTAGATCTAAGTATTGACACATGTTTTTATCTATAAATATTATGATCTGGGTCTTTCTGAAGTTTTTAAGGGCTACGAAATTTTAGGTTAAAAATTGCAGATATGTAAGTAGGTTGGTCTCAGTTAAGTCGCATATACGCATGGGTTCATTTCTTCAAAGTCGCACACATAAAGGAAGGCTTTATGTTCATAAATGACTGATCAACCTGATTAGTGCTATTGTATCTCTATTGTTTCAATGATGTCCTCATGTTGATCTGGGTTGAGTGATAATGTCTGAAGTATAATTGATTCAATGATGAAGTTGAACTTGGTTACATGTTGATTGGTTGAAAAGATTATTAATGTTGCTAACTGTATGGGGGTTCTTAAGCTAACAGAATATTTTAGAATAACTCTTGTCAACTCTGTGTCTAATTCAGAATTACAAGTTTTTAGTATATTGAGATATGTACGCAAGTTTCTCTACAAAAAAGAATGTATACACGCAGGTTTCCTTAAGTGAAGTAGTGTATACATGTTGGCATATGAATGATCAGGGTTGTAGTTGATTTTGTGTGTTGATGTAGTATTTTGAGTTTAGTTATGTGTTCTCGTTAGAGTGATCTCACTATTCTGTTTGAATTAAGTTGGTGTTTGCTTCAATTGATCTACAGGTTGTGATGTATTAAAGCAGGTGGATCTAGTGTGAAAAATTATGAAACATGGTCCATGGATGTTGGTGAGGGTTTGAGCCTTCAATGAGGAAGTTGAAGCTTCCTGTGAGTAGTAATTGGTAATCAGATCAGGGCGCTGGAGCTCCCTTCCAGTAGGAGTTGTACAGTGAGTGAAGGTTGTAGCCTTCAATAGGTGGGTGCCTGTGTGCTCGCATGAATCTGCACCAATACAGAATGTAAGAATTTTTTTTATTAATAAGTTTGAATACTGAGACGACAACACCAGTGGTTTTCTCCCACATTAGGTTTCCACCTTAAATCCTGGTGTTCATGTGTGTTTCCTATGTGTGATACTTTATTCTGTTCTTACTGCACCTACTTACTGCTTATCAAATGCCTGATAAATCTCTTACAATCTAGTTTAAGTTTAACAAATAAAGAATTAGTTGTTTTACAAGTTTACTAAGCATACACTAGTTTCTTTTACAACAATCGCGTACATATGTGAGTTGAGTTTTGTAAAGTCGCATACATATTCTAGAAAATAAAATTATTATTGTGAGTTTTTAAAATATTTATTCACCCACCCTTCCCCTCTCAGTAATTTTCCTAATAGTAGTTTCCAAGTTGAAGGTTGAATGGTAGCTTAGGTATTTGTATTAAATAAACTGCCATTATTTGAAGGATTGATAAACTAGTGTAGGATTAGTGTTTGATGTAGTTAACGGTTTCAGTCTTGATGAATGTAGTCAAGTGTAGGATTAATTAGTGTTTGCAGGAATATAGAAATTTTTTATGAGAAAGTTATTGTAGGAATTTGATTTGCAGGTTTTTAGGTGCTCTCTCTGGCATTTATAGTGTTGTGCCTCCAAGTTTACAAACTCTCACATTGATAATTAAATGTTAGGTCATATATTACACCTAACATTAACCCATGGTTGTTACACTAGTGGCCCAATTATAACATAGCCTGATAGCCTACTGGTGGTTAGGCTTCACTCTTTTAACTCTTAACTCTAGTTACAATATGGAATCTTCTAGAATATTCTTCATCAAATCATGGACATTACATCCTCTTGAATTATGGTGGTGAAAACAAGAAGGTTAACTACCAAGTGGAATAAATTTTACACAGAGACTCCAAAATGTAGGTTTTATCCCCGTACAGAAATTACTTGCACAAAAATTCTAAAAATAGAAAATAAACAATGGAAAGAGCATAAAACATAAAATAGATATACACAGAGATTTCCCCTAGATCCCAAAACCTGGTCTACCAGATTGATTTTTCATTATATTCCTTTCAATGTTACAGTACATATATATACATGTCAATCCATTAACTTTGGATTAGAACATAACCATAGTTCCCTTGACCAGATCTACAAAATACCATGGGCAGAAAACAATCATGCCCAAAACCATGTGCGAAAACCATGCACAAAACCATAGGCAGGTTCGCCCACCTAATATAGGGTCCAAAAAATAAAAATCCCTAGGGCGCTACCCCAGACCTTGTAGAGGGCGTCTATCTCCCCCCTCAAACCCCCCTGACAGGGGGGCCTGCTACCGCCCCTTGTGACCTCCCTGTCGTGCCTAGCACAACGAACATGGGGGGTTATCGCCCCTCTTATGACCCCCCCTGCATGTGGGGCTAGTCATGGAAAGAATATAATACATACTTAACATTCTCCCACTTATTTTTTTCTTTCCACTTGGGGCCATAAGAGAGGTTAGTCATTGGTCCAGCCCTGCAATGCCAATTGTATCTCTACACCAAGAAAACTTCTCAGTGCTCATAGACTTCATCAATGCATCTGCAACATTCTTCAAAATGTCCACCTTTACTAGTAACACCTTTTTGTCATCAACCATATCCCTCACAAAGTGATATTAAACATCAATGTGCCTTGTCTTTGAATGATAAGCGGGGTTATTTGCCAAGAAAATTTCACTTTGGCTATCATAGTTTATCCTTATAGCTCGTTGTACCAACCCCATACTAGAACACAATCTCTACAACCAAAGTGCTTCCTTACTTGCATGAGTGGCTTCCATGTATTTTGCCTTTGTAGTTGAAAGTGCCACTACAAACTGTCTCTTGCTCATCCAACAGAATCCACCTCCAAACAGGTTAAATACATACCCACTTGTAGATCTTCTCTAATCCAAATCTTTAGCCCTGTTTGCATCAAAAAATACATGGATGTCCAAAACTCTATCCAATCCTGGTCTTCCTTGGTAGCACAGACCATAATCACTAGTGCCATGCAGATACCTAAAAACCTGCTTCACTGTTGTCCAATGCTCCTTCCCTGGTTTTGACATAAACCTCCTAAATACTCCCACTACATGTGCAATGTCTGGTCTAGTACATACCATTGCATACAACAGGATACCGACTGCACTTGCATATTGAACACGGGACATGTCCTCTTCCTCTTCTTGTGTCTTAGGACATTGTTCAACAGATAACTTTACACTGACAGGAATAGGAACCTTCATCAGTTTACTATCCTACATATTAAACCTCTGCAATATTTTCTCAAGATGCTTCCTCTGGTTTAAAGAGAGCTTCCTTTTTGGTCGATCTCGTTTAATTTCCATGCCCAAAATATAGTTTGCATCACCAATATCTTTCATGTCGAATTTGGAGGACTATTGGGTCTTCAATTCCTAAATATTTTCTTTGTTATTTTCAATCAAAAACATATCATCCACATACAAGACCAAATAAATAACATGGTCACCAATTAATTTAAAATACACACAGTGATTTTCTTTGCTTCTAGTGAAGCCAAGTCCCTATATATATGTATCAAATTTATGATACCACATAATTAGTGATCGTTTTAACCCATACATACACTTTTTTAACCTGCATGCCAGTTCTTTCTTACCCTTCACTGCAAAGCCTTCAGGTTGCTTCATGTAGATCTCTTCTTCCAAATCCTCGTGAAGAAATGTTGTCTTCACATCCATCTATTCTACCTCAAAATCAAAAGTAGCAGCAACAGATAAAAGTAATCTAATAGAAGCTACCATGACAACAAGAGAAAAAATATCACCAAAATCAATTCCCAACACCTAGGAATAACCTTTTTCTACCAACCAAGCTTTGTATTCCTCCACCTCGTCTTGTGTATTCATCTTCTTCTTAAACACCTATTTGTTTCCAATGGGTTTCCTTCCAGCCGGCAACTCCACCAGATCCTTAGCCTCATTTTTGTGTAAAGATGTCTTTTCATCAACCATGGACTCTTTCCAGAGTTTTCCATCCTTTGAATCTACTGCTTTCATGATAGTTCTGGGATCATCATTAGTAACAGATAAAGTGAAATTTGAATAGAAAGTAGTTGGATTATACCTTTATGGTTGCCTTCTTTCTCGAATCGATCTTCTCAGAACTAGAGTTTGTGGCTCTTCATCTTTTTATTACTCTTCTGTTGTAGAGTTTGATTCCTCCTCCTTTAGCTCAAACTCTATCTTCTCAGGTTCCTTTGATAGGACTTCATGTTTAATAACATCTTTCACCTCTTTAAACACCACATCACGATTGAGCACAACCTTCCTTGTTTCAAGGTTCCAAAGCTTAAACCATCCTTATACCCAATAAAGATGTGCATTTCAAATTTACTATCCAACTTGGTTCTTTTCTCCTTTGGAACATGTACATATGCATCACATCCAAATACCCTCAGATGTGAAAGAGATGGTTTCTTACTAGTACATACCTCTTGTTAGCTACCTATACCAATAGGTTTCATTTTTCATGATTGGCAGGGGAAGTGCCAATATGATCTACTTTGGTGATACAAAGATCTCATATTCTTGTGAAAGAAATATACTTACATTTGGTTGATGCTGCCCTACTTCTGAATGGGTGATCCAACAGCCTAAGCTGGGTCATGCCATGTTTCAATTTTTGTTGTAGATTAGAGAAAGAAATCTGTCCAAACAGCTCAATCTTGGCAGGTAAAG
>APFE030074976.1:1796-13506 GCA_000404065.3 Pinus taeda
CAGTCAAGCAACCAAAAAGCAAAAGAAATAAGACTCTTTTCAGATCAAAGTAACAATCAAAGGAAAAATCAAACCCATCAATGGATTCCCTAGCGGAGTCGCCAATTTGTCATGCGGAAACAGTTATTTTTGCGGACAAAGCTAACCTCCCTAGGAGTCTAAGACTCTCTAGTGACCAACAAACCAAACAAGAGCAATCCTTCTCTAAACACACGTTATTCTATGAGAGATCAAGTGTTTTCCGATCTTACCTTAGGTCCAACGCTTGTTGTAGCAGTCCAGCCTTGCTGATCCAGATGAGCTTCTCCTTCACTTTAAGACCTGCATACACTAACAAAGCAAACGATTACATAACACCTGAATATTTCATAAAACAAAGCATATTCATCACATAGACCAAGGAGTACATGAAATAATTCATTAACAACAAATCATTGAGAAGAATGGACTTATTTGTATTAAGGAAACAAAAAAGGAACCATTACAACCTGAGCCTTGGTGTTGTGCAAGCTCCTCCCAGGGTCCAACAAGAGATTTCCTCTACTTTGACAAGCTCACCCACTCCCAATATGCAACAAGGAAGGATAGTGATCTCTCCTCACAAGTCAACAATGGAAGTCCTAATTCCAGCAGCATTTACCCTTTAGAATGTTCAGCTTTCAACCTCCCCTCCTTTGGCCCAATGCCTGTATTTATAGTATTCTAGAGGAGGTTATTCAGTTCCAACATCAATGGGATACTCCCTCTTTTGGATGGGGTAGCTCCTCTCTTGATGGGATAAGCTCCTCTATCATAGGGGTGCATGAACCATCTGGAGGCGCTCAATACACGTCAAAAACTCTTCTAGAAGGCTCTAGAAGTGACCACAAGTAACTTTTTAAAGATGAAACTTGCGCCTTTTGACCTTTACAGGGGTACGCACCCAACCTTTAGCTTACAGAGCGTACAAGTACGTAGGTACAGTGTATTTGGAGTGCGTACACGCAGGCAAGGTAGAGAGAACCTGCGTACCCAGAGATAAACATGTTTTTAAGTGACTTTCTCTCTTTTTGAAGTTTTGACATGAAGAGCAGAGGTATGGGGCTTGACAAAGAGGACAATATGGCTATTGATGGGGCCATATAAACTACATATAGTCAAGGTGACAAATTTCAGTGTAACAAGGTGCGATTTGACGAAGCAATGGACGACATTGTTGTTTTTTTTCACTGAAGACGATATAACGCAGTTAGTCCTTAAGTGGCCGACTGACTAGCTTCTTCCCACGGATGTTTTCAAAGGTATCATGGGGACTAGTGTCAAAGGCACAACAGACACCAATAAACTAGCACAGAAGGAAAAGAAGAAGGTGGCAATCGATCTAGAGAAAAATACCATGCAGGAACCACAGGGTGAGCACAACGAAGAGTTGCATACCGAATAGGTAGATTAGGGTATTGAAGACAGCTTTGCAGACCTGAAGAACGTTAGTTCTCATTTTATTCTTAAACGGCGGCAAAAGTCAGTTGTGGGAGGCACACACAAGAAGAAGAAGTCTGATAAGATTGTTGGTGTGGAGGCCATGGTCCTCACTGAGGGGGACCTTGATGAGATTGGAGTCACTATTCTGACTATGAAAGAAAATATTTGGGGACATATTGAAGATCAACACCAATTCGTTTTGTCAAAGGTCCAAGCGGGCCTCACATAATTGCAGGCTCAAGTGAGTGTGATTCAAGCGAGTCAGTCTCAAGCAAGCGTGAAGCCAATGGCATCAGGTAGTGTGCAGTCTATCCTCACCTTAGAGCTCCGCGTTGTAGCCCTTCCTGATGGATCCTTATATTTGAATGAGGCCGCAAAACAGGAGAGTACCCAGCTACCCAAAGACATAAGTATTAACCTCGCGGCACTCCCCCTATCCATACAGCATGAGCTACAATAGGGTGTAGTAGATGAGCTTAAGGTGTGAGAGCAACGAGCTATCATGGTGATCAAAGATGCGTAGATCACCGGTTAGCATATGTGTGATGAAAAGAATAGATATCTCCAAGACTGTGATGAGGCAACTACAAGAAGGGCGTAGCTGGAGAAGGTCATGTCAAGAGTATGCAGTGAGCTCCCCGAGCTTCAGATTCAGTCAGAGGCCGCTTCTAAAGAGAAAGTGCAGTAGATGGCAAATGTGTTTAGAGAATCAAAGGCATAGGTGGATAAAGTTCATTTCGATCTGCAGCTCCAAATTACCGAGCTTCAATTGAAGTTGCAGCCCACCACACCACGGGAGATTGGAGAGCAGTGTGAGGCTGCCATTAGAACAGACAGGGCGAAGCTTGATGCTATAGTCAAGGAGTGTAGCCAGTTGTTTGATGGAGCTCTAGAAATGTGGGCTTCATTATAGGAGGACCCATAGGTGAAGATGATTGAAGTTGTCATTCGGGATAAGAAGATGCAGTATGATGAGATAAAGGAAATGGCGTGCACCGTAGCCCCTATGCAACGGTTCGCTTGATTGAAAGAGGGGACATCCCTACAAGGAAAGATCGAGGAGTTGTGGAAGAAGATGCAGATCATCACTGTGTGAATGCGACCATGGGAGGAAGAAGCAGGGCAGCTCTCACAGACCATGGAAGGCATGCTTAAGAGTATGTAATAGATGGAGCGAACCATCGACTTAGCAGCAGATGGGCTAACTATAGAAACGTTGGTCGAAGAAGTGTGACAGGCACCAGTTCAATGCACAGATGCACTTCAATCAATAAAGTCTTCATTCAACATCCTAAAAGCAAAGATCTAGAGCATACCAGTGGAGTGACTCGAGGATGAGTCACATAATTGTGTTGGGGGCCTGTTGGGACGGGGTCCCCTGGGTGTAGCTTGTTAAAATATTTTATGTCTCCGCATTTTGAGGAGTGGAGTGCAAGTAGCGCTAGTCAAATAGGAGTCAAGGAGTTTTAGGAAGGTCAAAACCCCATATATTTTGGTATTTTTTTTAGATCCACCCATGGTTTGTAGACCATGGCATTGTAATAGTGAAGGACATATAATGAGATGTCTTAGCAAGTCTAAGGCAATTAATTACTTCATGATGATATGATTTTGGGTCTATAATTGTAGATCTTTCTATGTTTTGGACGAAGGGGAAGGCTCGTACAACTGAATGCGTGGAGACTTTTGTAATTACGCAGCTAAGTACATGGGCCCCTACAACTGTGTACGTGGGGTCTCGAAGAGTTGTAAAGGAAGATCTGAAGTAATAGAAAGATATTTGAAACAAAGTTGTGTCTATTTTTATGCACTGTGTATTTTCTGTATTTATGTGCAACTGAATGATATTTATCTGTATTTTATCTTAATTACTCTGTGAAGATATGGATCAACTGTTTGATGTTATTTTATGCATGATTAGATAGTTACGTGAAGCTTATAAATTTCTTTAATTGGAAATCATCTAAGTCTCATGAATAAGGGTTTGTGAAGGTTAGATCTGAACTAAAACTACAAAAATTGCCTTAAACCACATCACATAACCTTTTGGATGTAGAAGCGTGGTTCTAGCATCTGCCAATACTGCCTCAGGTGAGACTGTAGCCTACGCTTCGCAGGATTTTATCGAAAGGGCCAATAGTGTAGGGTTTTTTGGTTAGCATAGCTAACGCTGAACCTAGGTCCAAGACCCCTAAAGCCAACATTTGCTTTGATGAACGTGTATTAAGTCTTTTTCTACTAAGGAAAAATAGCAAGTTGGCCTTCATGAGGTCAAGAGGATGATTTGATAGCAGATATCTATGTTGCATACATTGTCATAGGTTAATGATATTTATCAACATGTTGTTGTTCTTGGTGCTACTAACAAATGCTTATGGTGCATGTCATATATGGTGTATGATAGTTGTTGATAACTATCATAATATTTTTGAGGTATTTGGTCTTGGTTATAAATGTCTTATCTATCATTTGATGTAAAGGTCATATAAAAGACCTATGATGTAATCATTGTAAAATTCCGTCATGTATGGACTTTTGTGCTCAAGTCCTTTTGGATATATGAAGTAATTTGTAACCCCAATGTGTTTGGGAAGTTGATGTAATAATGATGTAAAATATGTAAACCCACTATGATTGGGTAATTGATGTAAGCTTGAGTACTTGGTGTTAGGAGAAGTCATATGAGTCATAGAGTCATATGAATCAGTGTTCATACTCAACAGTTCAGATACAAAAGTCTTCATTCAACATTTAGGAAACCCTTTACCTTGATGTGAAAGGGGGATAGTGGCTTTGTGTTTGGAGAGTAGCTTGGTTTAGTGCTTGGCTTGATGTGTTTTACAAGTATTTATAGGTTCAGGTGACCAAACACCAAAGTGGTTGCGATCAAGTCCAAAGCGTGAGATTGTTGGCATTATGAATTAGGTATTGTCCTTGATGGAAACCTACTTGATGAGTTGTCCTTGATGACAACCTACCTGATGAATGACAACCTACTTTATAAGTTGTCTCTTGATGAAAAACTACATGTTGAAGATGTAAATAGGATGTGAAAAAATGTTTTACAGATGTGACAGTGTGTTTTGGAAAAGGCATAGTAGTTCAAAGGCAGAGGTATGATAATTTTGAAAGTTCAAGAAGTATATGCGGGTTCTGTTAAGAAAATTAGTGTACACACGTGAGTATGAAGAAGAAAAGGCGAGTACAATTTCCACACCATGGTATTCTAAATACCAAGGGTGCTTACCATGGTATTACCTTGTGGTATTGAGCCTAGTAATGGATGTTATGATCCCATCTAAGAAAACCATCGGCTGGAGTATGGTTTTGACCTGTGGTATTGAAAAAGGATAAGCTATAAGGTGATGAAGATCAATATGGTAACCTAGAGTGCAAGTAATGGAAATATTATGAATAGTTAGATTTGAAGAAAATACGCATGTTATGGGCTATTGATGCTTTGTTTGATCTAAACTAAGTATGCACTTGGGAGTTTGATGATGGATCAAATCCGATAGATCTGAGATGAAAATCATGATTATGAGATGATAAGTTTTGTGTTAACGCATGATTTTTTTGTGTATGTTGAGATCTGGGCATGTTTTAGGTTCTGTGTTGCAATGAAGATTTGACTCTAAATTTAAATCTATACGCAAGTTTTATATCCTGCAAGGTGCATACACATGCAGATGTGTTTTTGGTAAGGCACATACATGTAGGTTTGGTTCCCAAAAAGAACGTACACACACAGATATGCTTTGAGGAGAACACATACATAAACTAGGGTTTTGATGAAAAATAATGTTTGATAAGTTAATCAATTTTGATGTGTTTTTATTATCTGTCAATGAAGTCTTCTTAATGATACATGCTTAAACAATGATTTTCTGATTGTTAATTGATTAATTGAAGAATGTTGATATTACTTGATGATTGTGATTGAAGATTATAAATAGTTATGTGATTAGTTCATAATGTTTCAGTAGATATGAGTATGATTAAGTGTTTTTTTTAGATGACAATGATCCAGTTTTCAGTTTTCTGAAGTTTAAGATATCTATGCGGGTTTTCTACTGTAAAGTAGCATATACATTTTTACAAATGGTTGATTAGGGTTTGCAGTAACAGAATCTGGTTTATGTGATGTACTGTAAGTTGTTTGGTATTCTGGTTAGAGTGATCTAAATGTTCCAATTGGTTGGTTGAGTTTCAATCCATTGGGTTTCGTTGATTGGTTGATTGAGCTTGGTTAGAGATTGATGATTGAGTTATAGAGATAAGTTTTGGTTTGGTGATTGACGTTGAGATTAAATGTTGGTAGTGGGTCTAGTTTGAAAATTTTATGAAACGTGGCATATAAGTTATGATGTGTTGTAACAAGTGGATCAAGTATGAAAATTTATGAAATGTGGTCCCTAGAGTTGAGGAAATTGGAGCTTCCTTCCAGTGGTAGTTGGTAAATTAGATCAGGGGGTTAGATCTCCCTTCCAGTACGAGCTAGAGAACGATTGAAGCTTGTAACCTTCTACAAACTAGCACCTCTGTACTAGTACAAGTTTATGCTAGTACAAGAGCCAGGGGGTTGGATCTCCCTTCTAGTAGGAGCTAGAGAACGAGCAAAGGTTGTAGTCTTCTGCAGGTGGGTGCCTATGTACTGGTATGAGTCTGCACTAGTATAATATTCTAAAATATTTTCTTTATTCTTAAAAGAAGATAGAGACGACAATAACAAGTAGTTTTTTCCCACATCGGGGTTTCCACCTTCAATCCTGGTGTTCATGTGTGTTTATTATGTGTGATGGTTTATTTTTTTCTTACTGCACATGTTTAATTTTTATTTAATGTTTAATAAAGTATTGATGCACTGAATCAACACAAATAGATGAGGAATTAATTGAAACATAAGTTTACTGGATGTACACTATTGGTGTTAAGAACAATCGCATACACTTGTGGGTTCCCTTTAGTAAAGTTGGGTACAAAAATCAGAATATAAAATGAAAAGTTAATGATTTGAAAATACTGATTCACCCCCCCACCCCCCGGTATTTTCCCCAACATACCTCCAGCGTGTCCCCATGCAACTCCAACATGACATTCCCACAATATTCCTTCATGTTCACGATCAAGGATATAGTGGCAGAAAACCTGATCAAGCCCCATTTTATATAAATTCCCTGCAATCTATTGGTGGTCTACTGCTCGAACTTTTAAATGTTTTTTTAGCACCATAGTGTAGTTGGACGGGAACTAGCCTATAGTAAGAAAGGTAGCTATCTCTACTAAATAGTTAGGGATAGCTTCAATGTGGAACAAATGAGAATCTAGAAACTCATCATCGATAAACCCTCCTAAATCTCCTAACTCCAACCTAGAAAATGATCTGGCCCCACATTTGACCTTCCTGGCTTGACAATGACTTCAAATGTGAATTCTTGAAACAACCAAAATCACCAACAAATTCTTCCTTCAAGCATGGGATTATTAACTAAGTACTTCAACACTGAGTGGTCTGTAAAAAACTTGAACGAACCTCCCAGCATGTAATGTTGGAACTTCTGGAGAGAATATACCATCGCCAAGGCTTCTCATTCTGTGGTGGTATAGTTCCTCTCTACATTAGAATTTTTTTTCCTTACGAAATAGATAGGGTGGTCCAAGTTTCCTTACCCCAATTGCATTAAGATAGCACCCAAAGTGATCCTGGATGCATCAACATGGACATGGAATTGATTATTCCAATCAGGATAAACTAAAATCAGTGCACTCACAAGCTTCTCTTTCAATGTATCAAATGCAACATTACATCAACAGACCACACTCAGATTTCTTAAGGAGCTTCTCCAGCAGGGACATAATAAAGCATAATTTCATATGAATCTACGATAATAACCAGTATGCACCAGAGCAAAATGCAACTATCGAACTTAGGTGGGGGGCGACATATTCAATATCATCGCAACTTTAGCAGGATCCACACAAACTCCCTCCTTGCAAACAATATGCCCCAATAGTGTTCCAAAAGGCACATCAAAAATGCATTTCTTTAGGTTCAATGATATTTGAAGTTTCTTGCACCTATCAAACATAACCCTGAACAAGCTAGGGTGGCTCTTGAAAAAATTGTAAACAGTCCAATCATCCATTTAAACTTCCAGTAACTTGTGTATATATTCTAGAAAAACGGCAATAATAATATGATAGAAGACAAATGGAGCATTCTTCAACACAAAAGGCATAACATTATATGCATACGACCCCTAATCAGTAGTGAATGTGGTATTCTTCTTATCTTCCTCTGAAATGCGTACACAATGATATCCTAAGAACCCATCAGCAAAGGAATACACCTTATTTCCCCCAACATTTTCCAATTTCATCACTAAAAGGGTTGTGAAATGGATCCTGGACACATGCACTATTGAGAATACAATAATCAATACATGCCCCAATTTCATCTGAATCCTTATTATCCTAGATGAAAATGGGACTTGTCCATTCAGCTTCATCAATGGGGAATATAAGGCCGAAAACTAATATTTTACCAATTTCCTTCTTGAATTTCTCCTTGACTCGTGGATTCAACCTGTAAGGCTAGTGCTTAACGAGTTTCACACTCTGATTTAGTGCAATTTTCATTTCTCCCAAGTCACCTTTAATACCCTTCAATTCTGAGACAGAATAGGGGAAGATATCCTTATATTCTTTGAGCAAGTTTAAGATTTACCACGTGATCTGATCATCCCAGTAGTCCCCAATAGAGACAAGCTTTGGTTTCTCTTCGGTCCCAATAGTCATCTTCTTCAATTTAGGTTGTTGCATGTGTGGAGCATCACAGACATGATCCTCTTTGATTTTTTGTTCCCCTTTAGACTCTTTGAAAGATAGGTACCTTAACTCCTCTAAATCATCATCCAGGTCTTTGTTAACTTTACCACAAACAACATCTTCATGAAATCCTAATTCATACTAGTGTGAAAAGTCCCCATACCTGTTGCATTCTGCTAGTGTGTCCTCTCCCGAAAAAAAACACCTCTAATAGCTTTAAGAACTTGTGTCATCTTATCATCAACATCATAAAAATAAAAGTCTCTACAAAACTGAGCTGTCAATACATCCCAATCTATTGTCTGACATTTTATCTCCTCCTGCAAATACCAAGGTTGTGGAATATTTCACAAAGAATGAATAAATAGATGTGGCCACATTTCAACTGCTCGACCATCAACCTTCCATACAGAAGAACAATGGGCAACATGGTCTTGTGGAGAAGTATGGCCATTATAAAGAGGCATGTTGCTCAAAATCTCGTTCGGTGGAGAAAATTGATATAATAAAACAACCTTAAAAGTGCTCCATTCTTGTAGTTGATCCCAGTGTTCTGCCAACCACCTTGTGGGAGTACCTTGCAAAGAAACACTCATTACATGGATTTGCTGACATTATTCTATGCAAGAGTTAATTTCTTTAATAAAATTTACAACAAAATTAGTACCATTGAAATTAGGATAGTTTCATACCTCAGTACCAATCCAACGGATACATCAGACAGTAGCACAATGTCAAGAGTGGAGTTCATGGGCACCATATTGCCAATCTTCCATTGCAGCTTCAAAGACAACTTTAGTACTTTAGATACTCCTCTAACTAATAAAGTCAGTTGTTGTGGGGTTAATGGAATCTTCTCGCTTTCTAGTAGCCAATTGATATATCTGATCCACTAAACTAGATGATTCAACATCATCCACAAGTTCGGTAAATCTCAAACCTTGATATGGATCAAGAGGATGTATAATGAACATACCATCCACGTCAAAAGTCACAGTCTCCCACTTTAAATCAATGATTGCATAATTCTCGAAATCTCAGTCAATGCCCAACAAAGCCAGATATGGGTCTTTATCCCAAATAATATCAATAACCTCAAAATATGCATAAATTTTAACACCGGATATATACACCTCAATTCCTTCCAGTCTGCCAATAGGGAGAATGCAATATTGGTTTTCAATCAACAACTGAATAGGGGAATAGACCAACTTGGGTTTCCCAAGAGTTTCCCAAGTCTTTCTTGGCAAAGCATTAACATTCGAACCCAAATCTAGCATGGATTCCTTGATTTGAAACCTTTCAATCTGAGCATCTACCCAAAAATCCCTTCCAGTCCTCTTCTTATTCCCCTGTACCTATCTAGAATGCCTCTTAGGTAGATTTGCAGAAATAGTTTCTTAAAAAAACACATTGTCCTTAATTATAGTCTTCAACCTCTTCTGCAACTTACTAGTGAGTTGCTAATCATTCATAATATGTAAGAATAACTTCAAACAATCCATTATATGTTGGGAATATTCTACAACATGTTTCTCCATATGTCACTTTACTTTCTCTTGTAGTTCATAGCAAGATTCCTATGAGGACATTAAGTGATGGAAGCGTTTGGTTGCATCCCTATAATACTCCTTTTGTTGGTTTGGATCATATGATTTCTTTGGAGATGCAAGCTTTAGAATAGTTTATTGATCAGGGGCTCCAATATCAGCTCTTGTCCTCTTTCCTCCTCTCGTGACAACATTGATATTAGGATGTGTTGAAGGACTAGGATCCTAGGGCTCTAGATAGACTAAGTTAGCTCCCTTTGCCCGGTTTTGCTCCTTACATCGAGCAATAAGTTCATGGAAGTATTCAGTTACATGTGTATTTACTCGACAACATGAACACCATGGTCTCCATGGGAAAGGAAATTCTCTCTTCACATGGCCTTCTTGATCACAATTATAGCATCTAATTGGGCCTCTTCCACCTGTCCTTCCTCCCCTTAGAGATCCTCCTCCTCGCCCTCAAGGAGTCTCATTAACACGGAAGAAGAATGGTCAAGACGGTCTACTAGAGAATCCAAGGAATGACATTGAACTGTATGGTGATTGGGGGATCCATATAATTCACAAAACATGTTATTTGGAACATTTGAATACTTCTGTAAAATAGGACATAGATGAAGAAAATGCCCAAATTTCGACATATCTCACAGTAATTGTTTGCAGACATACTAAGCGGACTGAGAAATGAATGGAACTGCGTATGACTCTGATAAGGAAGTGTGGATGAGATTTGTGCAACTTCCAAAGACTGTGGTGATAGAGGTCCCATAAGCATACTACATAATCCTAGCCCTCTCATTAGTGGGCACTCTATAACATGGTGTCCTTCAACCTGACAGTGGGTAAACCAAACATGAGGTCTCGTCAGACTTGAAGGTGCTAGATAATTTAGCCTTTATTCAATGTAGAAATTTGATTTTGGAGACCCATAATAGTAGGATCTATCGAAGGCCCACTGAATTTGTGATATTTTGGATAACCAACCATAGCCTCTATTTGCATTGCTTGCTCCAAGGGATCTTGAAGTGTGCTAACCTTCTACTGAGATAGCGGAATCTGGGTCATTGGTAATATAGCCTTGATAAAAGAGTGTCTCTGACGATGGAGATCAATATGGTAAGACAATGTACTAATGGAATCTTTGAATCGTTGCATGCATTTCCAAGCTGATTCCCTCTCCCTTTGGTAGATTTCCAGCAGTTCTACCAATCCTTGTTGATTTAATTGCGATAAATTAAACTCCTGCATAAATTATTGCTTAACCAAGTTTATACTAGCATTAGGATTAGCATTAATCCATTTTATGAACCACCTCAATGCTCTATCCTGCAATGTGGTCTGAAACTTAATGAGCTTGGTAGCCTCACAGTCAGACGATTTCTCCAAACAACTTCACAAAGGTACCAATGATGCTCAAAATATTCACCCCCCTTCCTCCAAACTCGGGGTATCTAGTAAGTGATCTAGCCCTTACTCCAGCCATGGTTGGTTTCATTGTAGAAACAAGTATGAACCCTTGTGAACCTATTTGAGAATAACTAAGTAAACTTGAATGACTAACACCACTAGAACTACTTTTACCTTGAAACGCTGAATGAAATTTAACAAAATTGTGTACCTTTGAAAAGAGAAAATCAAGACTTTGATATAGCACCAGGGGAAGGTCAGGGGGAGGATGAATAGTCATTCTTCTATGATGCGGGGTTTTGTGTTTTGGTGTTGATTCATCTTCAAAGAAAATCTGCCTCATCACAAAATGTAAATCATCATCTACCAGCGTATCATCATCTGATATCTTGGTCAGTTGGAATTTTGTCTCACACGTCTAAAAACCTTCTTCATGCTCATGCATTAGAGTAACGCTTCTAATC
>APFE030074978.1:0-15597 GCA_000404065.3 Pinus taeda
ATATACATATTATATTATTGATAAAATCGCCTTCCATTTTTCCTATATACCATGGAGATTCGCCCATTTATTATACTTATAAATTTCGGGGGGTTCTTAAAATTTTCCCTGTGAGTAACCTTTCGCAGGCTCCAAGCAAAGCTTCCTTCCGGATCTGTCGAGCCTCAAGCGTCTAGCATATCTCCTTCCAAGACTCACTCCATGATGCCATAACTAGTGGATGAACATCAAATCACAAGGAAACAAGGGTTTCCTGTACAAATAGGGGAAGTGCAGAAGGCACAAGGGTCTTCAGACCTGGTCAGGGGAAAAATCTTAGTATAGTAACCTTTCTCTCTCTTATCTCCTCCTTTAGGCCTTCCCTTTGATGTCTTTTTATACCAATTCCAAAGTAGTTTTTTAGTTAGGAGCTGGTTGGGAACAGTTGGGCCACAGGCACTAACAGGTGATCAGCAGGTAAAACCCACGATCTCCGCCCGGAAATAAGGAGTTTTATATTTTTTTAAGTGTTTTAATACATATACGTGGGTTGGGTATATACAGACCCGCGTATATACGCGTTTAACTCAGGGAAATGTCGCGTACAGGGAATAAACATTGTTTTTTAAATTTGGGACCAAGTCTGGAAGGAGGGGTTGCCCTAGTCCATGAGTGCAGCATCACAAACCATAATAGTGAGGTTTGGAGCTATAACAACCAAGCCTGAGAGGGATCAAATATTTTTCACTCTTTGCTAGTTTGCATATCATGATATTTGATATCTTTCGGGGGTTAGTTAATTCCCCCATTTAAATAGGCTACATTCCAGGTGAATATCATGGGTCAATACCATGTGCCATTTTGGTGAATACCATGGGTCAATACCATGTGCCATTTTTATTTTTATTAATACTAATATTAGGGTTAATAAAAAATTTTTGCATGGTATTAATAATAATCTCGCCCATGGTATTTGCCCCATAGTATTTTGGCCATAGGTTTCACCAAAATATAACACATTTTTTTGAGTGTTCGTAAGGTGACTTATGCAATAAATATAAAAAAATGTTTTATTTTTCTACCATACCTCTTGCTTATTTATATTTTTATTAATTTACTGTACCTCTTTTACAAATATGGTATTTGGCCCATAGGATTCACTTAAATAAAACCTCTTTTTTGAGCCTTCATAAATACAACGACGGTTATGGACTAAATATAAAAAGAGGTTTTATTTATTTACCATAAGTCTAGATTATTTATTTATTTATTTATTTGCCATACCTTTTGAGTAAGTATAAAAAGAAATTTTATTTATTTACCATACCTCCACTTTCCATATATTTTTATTTGTTTACACCCTTGCATGTATAGAAGGTGACTTATGGAGTAAATATAAAAAAAGTTTTATTTATTTACCATACCTCTCATTTACTTATATTTTTATTAATTTACCATACCTCTTTTATAAATATGGTATTTGGCCCATAGGATTCACTTAAATAAAACCTATTCTTGAAAGTTAGGGCGAATGGAAGGTTGTAACTCCTAATTTCAAGGGCTAAATTTACCTTTTTTACCCTCTCCCTTAAAATAAGGTTGGCTATTTGAGGTGATTTGCAAAAATGTACTAAGATACAAAATTTTCGCCCACTAAAAATTTACAACCCCTTAATTTCCCCAAAGGGCGAACATTCGCCCCTAAAATTTTCCATGAAGTTGACATGTTTGAAATAAAAATTAGGACCATTCAATAATCCTAACTTCCTTAGAAAATATCTCCAAAATTATAGAAAAAAAAGGTGTTTAGTATGAACCACAAGTACATCATGACGTTCTAGATGTATCCTCAAAATTTCATGGTTTGAAACATCCAAAAAAAAATAAAGTGAAAAAATATAAGATAACCTCTTTGAAGAATATTTCAGGAGTGTTTAGGAAACCTAACTTCATTACACCATATCTCTAAAAAAATTCTTGGTGTTTTGTTTTATTAGTTTTAAAATGTAGTGTTGCATTCCGTGAATCTGAAGAAAATGCTAGTGAATCTCAAAGGGAAGAATTTGAAGTGTTATGACTCCTAATGTGTGAGAATGTTAAAAATATATAATAGAGGGGAAGAGTTGTATATAAATAGGTACTTTGAATTGCAATAGAGAAATTTAGCACTAATTCTCATAATAAAAATTAACAACATAAGAGAGAAAGTGAGATAGTTTATTAGATAATATAGTTAAAACCTCTCAAATGATAAAGATCTGAAGCATATAGAGAACAATGGGGTAAAAATTTGTTGTAGGAGAAAAATTTGTTGCAAGTGCAAAGAATTAAAAAAATAAAGTTACAACAAAGAGAATATCAGGTAAGCTAGACAAACAAATATTGATATCTTTTATCATGGGATTGGAGTATCCTTCATGTAGATGCATGAGAAATCACCAGGTTGGTTCCTATGAACAATGGGAGTTGTTTCTTCCAACAAGTCGGTGCTTGCAAAGAAACAAAGACATTAGAGCCTCTTGTGTTGGTGCCTACATAAAATGATGTAAAAAGGACTGGTGGTTGCATTTACAACAAAAAAGCAAGATTTTTGGTTTTATCACTTTATGTGTTTCCACGTATATATGATGTCATTATGTGTTTCTTATGTGTGTGTTGTTGATAGTATTTCTTTGTATTTATTTCATGGTTAATTGTTGAAAATTTAATTAGTTCTCCTCATTATTAAATAAATTGGCCAAAATTTTATAAAAGTCATAAAACATGGATTCACTTTCCCTCTCATTTTCCTAGTTTTTGACATTCCTTCCTCAATGTAGTGTGTGGGTTGCTCCTTCAAATCTTATGGATTGAAAGGTGTGATGTCTCCCATAAATGTAAATATTTATTTACTACATTGAAATAAACTGAATACTGGTTAAATTATATTTATATTTAATTAATCTTGATTTAAAGGCATAAAAAGTGGAATGCCAGAATGATGGCAGAAATTGTTTAATTGAAAATAAATGAGAAGGCATTGTCAAAAGGATGACAGTTTTAATTCTCAAACAGTTAGGCTCGGCGGTTACCCAACCCTAAATACTTCATTGAGAAATTTAATTCCAAGAAAAGGATCAAGAGGGTTAGAGGAATCTGAGATCTAGAAGGAGGAAAAAACAACAATAGTTGCACTGTGTTGTAGTGACAGCTAGTGGAACAGTAGCTGAGTCTGGTAGAGACCAGATAACTACACATTAGTTGAGTCTGGTAGAGACCAGATAGCTAATTCTTAACAAGGTAGTAGTTCTTGAAGATAATACCCTGTGAAGGGTAGCTCACGGGGAGACTTAAGCAAAGGCAAGTGCTGGTCTCAAGGTTGGGAGGTAAGCAATCAATAATCACAACTAGTTCATCTGGGTTATAAGCAGAACAGATAAGTATAATTTCGAATTTCTAGTTATTTTCGTTGCAGGATTATCCTTAAAAATAGCTTAATAATTTTGTGCTTAAGAATTACATTGGTAGACTAAATACAAACAAAGGTATTTGTTTTTAGTTTGCAAGTACAGTAAAGTTGTAGCTGTAAATTTGCTTTCATGAGAAAGACAGTAACTCTATAAGAAAATAATATTATCCACTGCTAAATTATAATGATAGAAAATCTATAAGTAAACAAAAATCAAGTACTATCAATTTATAAAAATACGCAGAGCTATAGATGACAATATCAATGAATTTATAAGAAGTAGAAAGACAAAGTAAAATGATGAAACATGAATGTAGAAACTGTCAGTTGAATCCCTAGAGGTTGTAATAAAATCTAGAACTATAAACTTGGGTAATGTGATAAAATATGTGAATCAATATTCATAGAAAATTATAGACACAACAAGACATACTTAACAGTGTTGGTAAACATAATTGGAAAACCCCAAATTCTGCATAAGATTAAAATTGTACTCTATAGCAATGTCATCAACCATGAAAAATTGATACATAGAAATGACATTATCTAGCGCCAACGAGATGATAACATTGACTTAACTATATTTAAACCTAACCAATTGTAGGTGAGAATGAGGAGTTTCCTCGTTTATGAAACAAGAGGAATCTAAGATCTTGCAAAAAGAAACAGAGTGAGGGTTTTAACACCAACCTCAACTCTAAAAATGACTGAGACTGAAACTAAACTAGACCGTTGCAACTTCAAACACAGAGCACTTAATAGGACTAAAAATAATGGTAGAACGTTGTAATAGCTATTTAAAAACTGGAACCATATATGGTATTTGAAAACAATAAAAATTATAGTATTATAAAGAAACAGAAATAGGAGAGTTGCATAAAAATGAAAACAGTGCTAAGTCCACGAAAACTATTCGTATATTCAAACAAAAATTCTTAGTTCAGAATAAGGACTGAATTCAAACACCACGCAGAACCCCCAATGAGGGTTTTCTGACATATAGACATTCCACATGAAAATCTAAGTTAAAATAATTATAAGGCTCGGAGCCTCAAAGAAGCCGAAATTAAATACACAGTCTCAACACCCATTATATGGTACCCTATTTAGCTATCAAATAAAATTAAGTTCACAACCTTTTTCCCATCCATTAAGAACCAAAAACCCTCATGCATACCTGGCGAATTATAGCTTCAAGTTAGCAAACTCCGACAGAAGGAATCGATACTCCATGCACTTTTGCATCTGGGTGTGTAGGACCTAACAGATAACCCATGGCAAAGATTAGTTTAAATAATATATTGAGGAATGTCGATGATAATAAAACCTTACTGACATTTAGAGGAAAATGATTATTTACCTGACCAATCGAGAAGCATAATGGTACCACATCCGGCTAGAAAGACCCCATCAATAATAGCCTGTGGAGGAACAGAGCGGGTTCAGTATTCATGGACCAACCGCGGTCATAACTAGAAGGAATGCAAAAATACTCAGACAAGAAATCTATTACTAAGAGGGTTTCTTTGTAGAAGAACCAAAGACCAAAGCCGTGAATGATGAATGAAATAATGGAGCCCAACTCTTTTTTCGAATAAGCTTAGCCTAGTACATACTCCTCAGCGCCATTCGATCAAGAGATCGAAGTAGCATCATTGATGTTTCACACGCATAAATGCACCAATCACCAGCTGGAAACCTACAACAAAGACTCCAGAGGAGGCAGTGGTACACGTACCTAGGGTAGTCAGTCACCCAAATTAATTACAACCATTAGAGATTCAACAGATGTACATATGAATTCAGATTATGCGATGATTGATTAATATAATATGTGTAATTACTTTAGTAACTATAAGGATATGAAGGGGCATATATCCCTTCTCCAAACATAGACTTACAACCACCAATAAAACCATATCTATGCCTATACCATGAAGATCCTCCATAAATATTGATTTGATTATGTTGAATACAATGACGGTATTGTGAATTTAAGGTTGATAACATGAAATGGCTGTAGATGTATATAAATAATGATTAGTTAAATCAATGAAAGTTTTGAATCGATTAATGATATATAGTTTAAATAAAATATATTTATAAAAAAAATATATATATATATATTTTTATTGGGTGTGTGACATGTGGTAATAGAGTGCCTTGGTTACCAAACTGAGACCTCTGGAAAATTTATGATTAACAAAATATGTGATATACACATAGAGGAAGCAGGGCAGCTAGTATGAGAATAATGGGAACTATACCTCACTGAATGGTGATTGGGACAGGAGATACAACCTCTCAGGAGACTAATCTTGAGGTATGAGTGCAATTAGGAGAAGATCTACCTAACACTAATACTACCATATTCGAAACTATGCAAGAATTAAAAGTAGAAATGGCTCGACTGCAAGTAGACAACAAATGGTTGATGCAAGAACAAGAAAATATCATGAAGAGTCTGCTAAATAGACAGAATCAGCTACAAACAATTCCCAGCCCTAAGTAGGGAAACATGACTGGACAACAAGAACTTCATATTGAACAAGCAGAAACTAAACGTAGTGAAGAGAACCAAGAAGAAGAATCTAGTAATGTATCAGAACATGACAAGCACAAGAGACAAAAGGTAGAACTTTAGGGAGAATTCTGAAAGATAAAACCTCCACTCTCTGATGGAGAAAAAGAGGAGGCTATAGAAGCTTAGTTCATCAATATGAACAAGTATTTCTAGCTCTACGAATATTATCATAACTTAATGGCTTGGTTGGCCATTTTTCAGTTGCAAGGAAAAGCCACCCTATGGTGGGAGGAAGTGAAAATAGTACGTTGTGTAAATGAGTAGAGCATCACTTGGGATAAATTTCAAATATATTTCAAGGAAAAATATCTAACTGAAAGGTTTTACGATGAAAAATCCAAGGAGTTTCATGACCTTCCATTGGGTCAATTAACCATGGATGAATTTATAACAAAATTTAAATCCTTACTATGCTATTTACCATACATTTGGGAAGAAAAAGCTAAGGTACAGAGGTTTGTTAGCAGCTTGTCGTTGTATATGAAGGAGCATCTTGAGTTTGATAATCCAAAAACCATGGGTGAAATCATACGGAAGGCCCGAATATGTTACCGGAAAAACAAGCCAAAAGGGGAAGGAGTTAAAACATGGAATGAAAGGAAGGGGAACAGATTTTTCTCCAATAGTAAAGGAAATAAATTTATGGTCAATAAACCCCCAAAGGGTCAAACCAATATAAACTTCAACATGAATCCACCGAGGTTCAAAATTCCCAGTGAGACCAAGACAAATGAACAATCAGTAAGAACAGAAGTAGAGATGATAGGTAGACCACTGGTATAGTGTTGGGGTTGTGGAGGACCCCATTATGTTAAAAATTGTCCACACCACAGGGGAACTAATTAGGTAGCATAGATTTAGGAGGCATTGACAGTGGGAGAAGTGGAAAGAATCATGCCTAAAATTAATGTTGCACTTGAAGACCATCAAGCGGAGTACCAACCAACCATGATCGATTTTGAAGGTAAAATATCCAACCAAACTGTTCCTATTTTAATTGATCCCGGAGAAACCTTGAGTTACATTAATCCTAATATAGTAGAACAATGTTGTTTGCAAGCTGTTAAGTTTTAAAATCCCTGGTTAGTGCAATTAGCAACAAGAGCCAAGAGAAGGGTGTTGGCCAAGGTCAGCAATTGTCCCCTACAGATAGCAGGACAGTCAATTATGGCAAACTTGAATGTGTTTCCCTTAGGATCATACGATATTTTAATTAGCTTGGAGTGGTTGGAAAAACACTAGTCCCTCCTTAACTCTAAAACCAAAATTATTAACTACATGGACGAGGAAGGAAAGAGACAGGAAATTTAGGGAATAAGAAGACCCTTAAAATTGAGGCCAGTGACAGCCTCCTAATTGGCCAAGTGCATCCGAAAAGGATGCCAGATTTATGCAATACAAGTAGGGTACTCTAATTCAAAATAAAAGTTTGTTTCCTTAGAAGATATACCCATAGTGCAGAATTTACCGGATGAATTTCCTGAAGAAATTTCGGGACATTCGTGAAAAAGGGATATCGATTTCACTATTGAACTAGTGCCAGGGGCTGCTCTGGTATCTCGTGCCCCTTATCATATGAGTATACCGGAGTTAACAGAACTAAAAATGGAGTTACAATAATTACTCGATAAAACGTACATCCGACCAAGTGTATCACCTAGGGCAGCCTCGGTACTTTTTGTTAGAAAAAAGATGGAACCCTGCGTACGTGTATGGACTACTGTCAACTAAATAGGTTAACCATAAAAACCAAGTACCCTCTACCTCGTATAGGTGATTTGTTTGACCAAGTGAAAGGAGAAACCGTGTTTTCAAAAATAAACCTACGCTCGGGTTATCATCAAATTAGAATCAAAGAGGAGGACATAGTGAGAACAACATTTAGGACTTGATATGGGCATTACGAGTTCGTTGTATTGCCTTTTGTGTTAACAAATGCACTTGCAACCTTCATGTGTCTTACGAACAACATATTCCATCAATATTTAGATAATTTGTGCTAATATATATTGATGGTATATTAGTTTACTCATGGACGGTAGAAGAGCACAAAGAGCATCTCCGTATTGTTTTGCAAGTTTTAAGGGAACACCAATTGTATGCCAAATACAGAAAATGTGATTTCTTTAAAGAACAAATCTAATATCTTGGGCATGTCAGTACTAAAGATGGAATAGCCGTAGACCCAGAGAAAATAAAGACCATAATGGAATGGCCAGTACCAAAATATGTGGGTGATGTAAGATCATTTATGGGTCTAGCTGGCTACTACAGATGATTCATTGAAGGATTTTTTAGAGTAGCTTATCCTATTACTTCACTGTAAAAGAAGGGAAGGGCTTTTAAGTGGATCTCAGAATACCAAAAGAGATTCGATCAGCTAAAGCATTTACTCAGCACCGCACCTATCTTAAGTATTGCTGATCCAAATAAAGATTATGTGGTTTGTAGTGATGCTAGCAAGGAAGGCGTAGGTGGAGTGTTAATGCAGGAAGCAAAGTTGGTTGCTTATGAGTCTAGGAAGCTTAAGGAGCATGAGAAAAGATATTCAGCCTACGATTTGGAACTGACAGCAATTATTCACGCGCTAAAAATGTTGTGAATCTACTTGATTTGTAAGAAATTTATGTTAATGATTGACCATCATAATTTAATTAACTCTTTTAAATAGCCCACCTTGAATGCTAGACAAGCTAGTTGGGTTGATTTCTTAAGTGGGTTTGACTTTGAAATTAAGCACTTGAAAGGAAAACAGAACCGTGTCACTGATGCTCTAAGTAGGAAAGTTAGATGTTTGTATGAAGTATCATTTAGTGAAGCCCAAAAAATATTAAAAGAACAAATCAAGGAGGCAGTAATAGAAGATCCAGAGTATCAACTTTTGTGCTAGCAAACTAAGGTTTCAAACAGCAAAGAAAAACAACTTGGATATGAGTTAAATAAAGAAGGTATGTTGATTTATAGAGCAAGAAGGTATGTTGATTTATAGAGCAAGAATGTATGTATCTAACATAAAGATTATTAAAGATTTAATTTTTTACGAATATCAAAAGGTACCATATGTTGTCCATCCGGGTTATCAGAAAATGATAACCACCCTCAAAAAGGAACATTTCTGGCCCGTCGTGAATAAGGAGGTGACAGAATATTTGGCATGTTGTTTAGAATGCCAACAAGTAAAAATAGAACACCGTCACCCACCTGGATTGCTACATCCATTACCTATTCCATAATGGAAATGGGAAGTTATTTCTATTGATTTTATTATAGGGTTGTCCAAGTCAAAAGGAAAAATGATTCAATAATGGTAGTAGTTGATAAGCTGAGAAAATCTGCTCACTTCATACCTGTACAATCTACTTATAAGATAGTGCAGATCGCTAACATATTTAGGAAAAACATTTTTAAACTGCACAGTGTACCAAAAGTTATAATCTTAGACCATGATGTAAAATTTATATCAGCCTTTTGGAAAGCATTATTTGAAGGATTAGGTACTCAGTTACATTTTAGTGCTACTTACCATCCTCAGACGGATGGGTAGACTGAAAGGGTAAACTATTAGGTAAACTTAACTCAAGATAGAGTCAAAGTTGACTAGGTTAAACAGTGATGGTTTTGGGGCACATGGTATTGTGCACCCATAGTATTCTGCCTGTGGTATTGTATGTAATGGAGCTTATAAAAGGCTAGAAGGACTTCATTGTAATGCAAGACCTAGAGGTGAGTGGTGAAGGCTCACTCGGTCAAATTGGCTAGGATGTTTGGCCAATGCTAATGAAATCTTATTAGGTTGGGTTTTTCCCCAGATTTGGGGTTTTCTCGGATAAACATTTGTGTTTATGTGTTTATGGTTGTTTCTGATTATTTTTATATTTGTTCCTCTCAGTAATTATTTATGTTATGCAGTAAATTTCTTAACATCTGGTATCAAAGCCAGATATTGGTTTCAAAGGGATTCATTGATGCCAGGGGTTTATAGTGCCTAATGAGATCAATGAGACGTTTTTATAGATCTCGGCCTGAAAAATAATGGTGGAGCAATCATACGCAGAAGAACCTCGAGGAGAATGTGCGGAAGAAAATTGTTTATGCGGCTTCAAAAATTGTTTGTTTTATGCTATGTGAGGCCACCTTTGCTGGAATCTATGAGGTTCTCATCGAGCTTGCAGTTGGAGCGGTTTGATAGAAGTTTTTGAGCAAATCAAAATTGAGAGAGGTTGGATCAGAATCGCAGCAGCAATAAACAAAAAAAATTAATGAAGTCAAAATTATTGCATGTAAATGGGCATACTACTGTAAGACCTGGTAAGGCATGTGTACCCCAAGGTGATCACCTGTAAAGTCTAGGTTAGACCTAGGTGATAGGGGGGATGTCGGGTTAACAATACCCCGGGTAAAAAATCTGAGGGGGGTAAGAGCTAGAGTGAGCTAGTAAGGGGGGAATTGTTAGTTAAACTTAACTCAACATAGAGTCAAAGTTGACTAGGTTAAACGGTGATGGTTTCGGGGCACATGGTATTGCGCACCCATAGTATTCTGCCTGTGGTATTATATGTAATGGAGCTTATAAAAGGCTGGAAGGACTTCATTGTAATGCAAGACGTGGAGGTGAGAGGTGAAGGCTCACTCGGTTAGATTGGCCAGGGTTTTTGGCCAATGCTAATGAAACCTTATTAGGTTGGGTTTTCCCCTAGATTTGTGGTTTTCTCAGATAAACATTTGTGTTTATGTGTTTATGGTTGTTGCTGGTTATTTTTATATTTAGTCCTCTCAGTAATTATTTATATTATGCAATAAATTTCTTAACATAAACCAAGTAATGGAGGATATGCTTCGAGCTTATGTAATACAACAACCATCTAAGCGGGAAGAATATCTGCATGTAGTAGAGTTTGCATATAACAACAGTTATCACACTTCCCTACTAATGAGCCCTTTTGAAGTGTTGTACGTGTGTAAATTTAGAACTCCCTCGAATTGGGGTGGCCCAGAAAATAATTTAATGTTAGGGCCTGATATGCTAGCAAAAATTGAAGAAATGGTCAAAGAAGTGGAAACCAATTTAAAGGCTGCTCAAGGCCAATAAAAGAATTTCGCTAATTGAAAAAGATTTTTTTGGGAATTTCAGGTAGGAGACCATGTTTGTGTTCAATTCCAGGCTAAGAAAAGCACGTTGCAGTGGAATGGATGTGCCAAATTGGCACCTCGATTCTGTAGTCCTTTTCAAATTTTGGCTTGAATTAGGCCAATGGCTAATCAACTCACCTTACCTAGTCATATTTGGGTCACAACGTCTTTCATGTTTCTATATTAAAGAAATATATATACGATCCCAAACACATAATTAATTGGCAAGATATATATGTGTATCAAAGGAGTTGAACTTTCCTAGGTTTATCTTAAATAAGTATATGTATACAAAAAAAAAACCGATTTCTTTTTTGATTTCATGAAATTTATAAAAAGTCTTATTCTAGTATACAGGTAGAACCGGAAGGCATGTTTCTAATCGAACTAATGGGTATACTCGATCGAAGAGAAGTAATGTTGTGGATATGAGTTATCACCCAAGTTAAAGTCCCATGGTAGCATTTCAGACCAGAAGAAGCTAACTAGGAAGATGAACGAACTATGAGAGAAATTTTTCCGAGATTAATTCCAACAGAAGATCAGGACGATGTTCAATCTTAGGGTGGGAGATGTGATGCCTCCCGTAAATGTAAATATTTATTTATTGCATTGAAACAAACTAAATACTGGTTAAATTATATTTCTATTTGATTAATCTTGATTTAAAGGCATAAAAAGTGGAATGCCAGAATGATGGCATAAATTGTTTAATTAAAAATAAATGAGAAGGAATTGTCAAAAGATTGATAGTTTAAATTCTCAAATAGTTAGGTTGGGTAGTTACCGAACCCTAACTACATCATTTAGAAATTTAATTCCAAGAAATGGATCAAGACGGTTAGATGAATCTAAGATTTGGAAGGAGGAAACATTAGGCATTGCTAGAATGTGTTGTAGTGACAGACAATGGAACAGTAGCTAAGTCTAGTAGAGACCAGATAGCTACTTCTTTATAAGACATTAGTTCTTGAAGAGAAGACCCTGTGAATAGTAGCTCGGGGGGAGACTTAAGCAAAGGCAAGCGTTGGTCTCAAGGTTGGGAGACAAGTAATCAATAATCACAACCAGTTCATCGAGGTTATAAGCAGAACAGATAAGTATAATTTAGAATTTCTAGCTATTTTCGTCACAAGATTATGCTTCAAAATAGCTTAAGAATTTCGTGCTTAGGAATTACATTGGTAGACTAAATACAAACAAAGGTATTTGTTGTTAATTTGCAAGTACAGTAAAGTTGTAGCTGTAAATTTGCTTTTATGAGAAAGGCAGTAACTCTGTAAGAAAATAATATTATCCATGCTAAATTATAAGGATAGAAAGTCTATAAGTAGATGAAAATCGAGTGTTTCAACTTATAAAAATACACAAAGCTATAGAGTACAATATCAATGAATCTATAAGAAGAAGAAAGACAGAGTAAAATGATGAAACTTGAATGTAGAAACTATCGGCCGAATCCTTAGAGGCTATAAGAAAATCTAGATCTATAAACCTGGATAATGTGATAAAATATGTGAATCACTATTCATAGAAAATTATAGACAAAATAGGACAGACTTAACAGTGCTGGTAAACATAATTGGAAAACCCTGAATTCTACATAAGATTAAAATGGTACTATGTAGCAATGTTGTCAACCATACAAAATCGATACATAGAAATGACATTATCTAGCGCCAATGGAATGATAACGTTGAATTAAGTGTATTTAAATCTAACCAAATGTAGGTAAGAATGAGGAATTTTGTCGTTTATGAAACAAGAGGAATCTTAGATCTCCGAGAAAGAAATAGTACGAGGGTTTTAGCACCAACCTTAGCTCTAAAAATGACCGAGACTGAAACTAAACTAGACCATTGCAACTTCAGACATAGAGCCTTTAATAGGCCTAAAACTAATTGTAGAAATTTGTAACAACTATTTAAAAACTGGAACCATATAGGATATATAGAAACAAGAAAAATTAAAGTATTATAAAGAACTAGAAATAGGAGAGTTGCATAAAAAAGAAAAGAGTGCCAAGTCCATGGTAACTATTCATATATTCAAAAAAAATATTAGTTTAGAATAAGGAGAATTCAAACACCACATAGAATCCCCAACAACGGTTTTCTCGCATATAGACATTCCACAGGAAAATTTAAGTTAAAATAATTACAAGGCTTGGAGTGTCAAAGAAGCCGAAATTAAATACATAATCTCAATGCCCATCAGATGGTACCCTATTTAGCTATCAGAGAAAATTAAGTTCAAAACTTTTTTCCCATCCATTAACAACCAAAAACCCTCATGCATACCCGGCGAATTCTGGCTTCAAGTCATCAAACTTCGGTGGAAGGAATCGATACTCCAAGAACTTCTGCATCTAGTTATGGAGGACCTAACAGATAACCCATGGAAAAGATTAGTTTAAATAATATATTGAGGAATGTAAATGATAATAAAACCTTACTGACATTTATAGGAAAACAAGTATTTACCTGACCAAGCAAGAAGCATAATGGTACTGCATCCGGCTGCAGCGTCCCCATCTGTTGATCTAAAGATGGTCTAAGGTTGTCATTGATGTCAACCCAAGCAGCACAAGGGGCTACCCTGATCTTTAAAGGGAATTTTGACTTCAAAAATTACTCTATTTTGATTCAAGGATCTTCTTAATAGATTCTACTCATCGAGATGTTTCCATTGATATATGGCATGCAAAGTAATTCTTCATGGTTTCAAAGATATTCATGTTTGAAGTTAGTAACCCTAGTTAGTGGGATAAAACCATATGGGGTTGTGGCATGGCACTCATAGTTGGTTTGGGTCATTTAATAGTAAATAATTAATATTTTTTTAAGCTCCTAAAACCCTTCCAACATTCTCTATAGAAGCCCTTGTCAACTCTATAAAAAGAAATCTCATATCTCCTCTAAATGAAGTGATTGTGAAATTTTCGCTATAACTTCCTTTTTGCGAAGTCTTAGATTCTGAAATTAAAACCCATTTGATTCACAATCCTGATGAACGTAGTGAATTAATTTTAGATCTTGGTTCACTATATTTTCGAATACATGATCTGTTGAAGTTAGGTTTTTTGCAGGCTGCCGAATTTCATCTCAAAGAAGTGACCTTGGGAAAATCATCATAACTCTCTCTCAAAGAAGAGGATTGGAATTGTGTAAAAATTGGAAGGCAGTGCATAGACTTTTGTTCTCTGTGTATCAATTTCAGAGCCATAGGAGGAAACAATGACACGTGGTACGTCATACAAGTTAGCTCTACTAAACTAGTCCATAATTAGGTCATTGAGAGAGATTGGGCATAACTTTATCTTTAACAGTCCAAATCGGGCTAGACCTATGGCATTGGAAAGAAGACTCAAAGGGCTTCTACAGGACCAAAGATCACATGTTGGGGATCTGAAATTGCAAGATACATCAGATTAAATATCATGATCCTAGAAGGCAAGAAAAACTATATCAAGTGTTGACAAGGGGTACAAAGGACCAAACTTTCTAGGGCAGCAAAGAGCAAGGTGCAGAAAAATGATGTAACAGAGGTAAGCTAAAGGTAAGTATCTTTTGTATATGCATTTTCATCTCTCAATTGCATTAGTTTCTTTGTATTCTAATTTGTTGTTTTTTTTCAGCACTGACATATGTTTTGCAGGGTGAGGTAAGTTTTTCTATTATCATGTCATGGGTATTTCTTTGAAGACTTTCTGTAGGTATTATATATTCATCAATAGAATAATCAATGCATAATCTAAAGTTTTGAAGAGTGAGAAAGGGTAGCATGACAAGAGCAGCAATTAAGGTGCAAAACAACATCAATAAGTTCACCACATGAAATCTTCAAGTAGGAACCACTGCATACAATCATTGTAAAAGTAACATTGTACAGAGTCATTGTAAAGGCATCATTGTAAAACTTTTACAAGTGTCTATTTGCCAAGAGTTGAAGAGGCAGTGTCAGGAGCTCTAGGATCATCATTAGGTGGTTATGTCATAGTTGGGGTTATGGTCTAGTGTGTCTTCTTCTGCTACATCATTTTATATCATCGTAAAGTGGACCATTTTCCCTGGTACAGGAGTCCATTCTTCTTTTATTCTTCTATAGGGTGGTAGGGTGGTGCTAGGCTGGTGCATGAAGTCACCAACAAGTTTAGTCCTGTAGCTCATTGGGTGTTGGGGCATCCGTTTAGTTGACTATTGAAGAATCTCGGGCATTGGAGCATCCATCCAATGGGTGTTGAAGAATCTAGGAAGTTTGAGCTTTCTTTTCAATTGGCGTTGAAGATTAAAGAATTATTAGAAAAGAGTTCAGTGGTTTTTGACCCAGAGGGTGTTTTCCACCTAAACTTTTGGTGCCTCCTATGTTCTTTTATTCACTATTGTTACTGCATAAACATTAATGATAATTTAAGATTAACTAATGCTCTGAAAATATTTTAAAGTGCTAATTTCTA
>APFE030074978.1:23214-34058 GCA_000404065.3 Pinus taeda
AAAAAAATGTTTCTTATTTTTATTTAAATCAAATTCTAAATAGTTATGATTAACTTAAACATTTAAACTTATTACAACTCTGAGTTGAGTTATTAATTAAATTTTTTTTTTCTTCAAAAAAAATTAACCTTTTTCAAATAAATTAAAGTGAAGATGTCAGTACCATGCTGACGTAAAAGTGTCAATACCACACTAATGCATAAGTGGCATTATAACTTATTATCTCACTAACCTGAATTTGAACTTAGATGGCAACGATCCGCCTCGTCCTGCGCTTGGATATTTAGGACAACCCAACAACTAAACGATCAAACAAAAGAAGTTGGTAGGATCCATCGTTTAAACTTTGGACTTCATGTTGCCAAACGGCCGTTTATCTCTTTAAGCGTTGTGCAATTATTATCAGTGTTTGGTCCAAGGTGAAATAACTTTGATAAAATTTGATTTTCTTTGTTTAATGTGAAATATACCATAAAAACTCAAAGACACATAACAAACTGCCAAATTTATTTATGATGGGATAGAGTCGTCTATCTTCCTAGATGAAAAATTGTAATTGGTGGGAGCAGAAGTTCAAAGAAATGGTTTGTGAAAATTATTGTTTATTTCTTAGATGAAAATTTGTATTTGGTTAGGTGGATATTTAAAGAAAACAGTTTTGTGATTATTTTTGTTTTGAGGATGAATCACAATAAATAGTTTGAAATATCAACTCCAAAACAACAATATAATTATTCTGAAATTTTATTTGATTGATAATCTTTATTTTAAAGATGAACCACAATAGGTAGTTTAAAATATCAACTCCAAAATAATAATATGATTATTCTAAAATTTTATTTGATAATAATATAGATCACAATAATCTAAAATAAGAATAAAAAACAAACAAACCAACCTAGAGCTGCAAAGGTGACGCAGGAGCATTCAACCCAAGAGAAGATCATTGTAATTAAGTAGACATAAGGGGTCATGTATTTTTAGGAAGTTGGATTCCTAAGTGATAAATTGATGTAATATTATGCTTTGAGTGATTAAAATAGGAATCAAATTAAATGTGTGAAATATCTCGTGAATGCTCTCGAATAAGGAGAAAATGAGTGTCTACTAATGAAAAAGAGTTAGAAGTCAAATCCAACTCTTAAAGTAGTTCATGATTCGAGGAACAAGAGAGAGATTTTAGGAATTTAATGAGTTAGATGTGGACATAAAGGATAGAGTACATCTAGGAGTTAGTTCAATAGATTTAGGAGTCAAACCAGGATGAGTTGAACAAAACTTCCTAGCATATATGTAAGCCTACGGGCAGAAGAAAAAAGAGAGGCCAAAATATTGAAGAATAGGCATGTGTGAGACAGAGAAGTCTTGAATGTAATCATTTGTTTATACATATATATACAGAGATTTATTCCTGGCTGTATCAGTATACATGAAACGAGTATTTCATTGATGAATTACTCATGAATTTGTAGGTTCTGTAATAAGGTTGCAGGTAGAGTTCTGAAGGTCACGCAGAGGAGCAAATGATTCAAAGGAATCATAAAGGAATCTTTGAATCCAAGCGAAGAGACAGAGTGTAGCTCTGGAGAGAACGAGCGAAGTGAGAATGCACTGAAGAGTTAAGCTCAGAGAAGTTGAGAAACAAAGATGAAAGGTGAAACTTTGAAGAAATCCCAATTCAGAGAGAAACGCTGAAGAAAAAGCATGATTTCTTAGTAAAAAGGAAGATCAGTGAAGTGAAGAAATGATGAACAGCAACCGTTAAATCTTATAGATCAATAGCCAGCATCCAATCGTAGAGGAGACAGAGGAAGATCGCATTAGCGAACTTTAATGAAAGAAGACGGTTTTGTAATAGTGAAAGCAGATTTCGAGCGGCCTCAAACCGTAAGTGGTATTGAGCACGGCGCACCCAATTCCACTGAGTGTGTGCCACGTAACAACAAGCGGAATGGAGAAACTACTTCATCGGGCGATTAAACCCAATGGGTATTATCAACCTGAAGCCAAATGTGAACCGTCGGATCTACAAAGTAAAGATCAACGGTAGAGATTAAAAGGTAAGTTGTCTGATCAGGTATCGGTGTATAGAAAGAGACTTACGATAATACAAAGGGTCGATGGATGCGTGGACCCAACGTTACTTAGAGCTACGATATATAAACTTTGAAGTCCGCCTTATATGGTTCGGGGCGAAAGTTTAATGTATTTTCTTTGTATTTGGTAAAGTGTTGTGGCCAAGTCTTTTAAGTCTTAAGCCATGTTTAAATGTTCCGATAGTCACATATCAGAGTCGAAGGGAAACAAAGCATACATGTGGTAAGATTGTGGGTAACTGTGATGGCCGATTGTGATAAAGGTGCTTATCGATAAATGTGCAAAGATGAGGATTGGCGGAAAAAGGTATGTTTGTGCATGTTTTTTTATGTGTATTCTCTTATAAGAGAATTACAAAGGTTAAAGCACTGATAGAAGATTTATGTGTTAAACACATATGTAACCAAGGTTAAAAGAGGGAAAAGGTTATAGATATGCAGCCTTAAGGGTTAATGAAGGTTATGAAGGTTTAAAGGTCCCGATAGGAAGGATTAATGAAAAGATTTAATCAAAGTCTTATAAGAAGGCTCGAGGGTTGATAAAGTTCTGATAGGAGGTGATAGGCGGGGTGATTAAGTTCCGATATAAAGGAATGGAAAAAGAGGGCCTTAATCATTTATGGTTTGAAGATCTGACTCCTTTGAGAGTCAAATACCTAGGACAGATGTATTTATGCATATTTATGCATACTACGGGTCTGTGCGGGGTTAACCCTGCATCAGATTTGGTATCAGAGCCAGGTTGAAGTTGAAACAATTGGTTAAAACAGAATAAAGAAATTCTATGAGAAAGTATTGAGAAGAGAATATTTGTTAAGGTGTTTATGCAGGCAAGAGGAAAGATCAGATTCTAATCTAATAGAAGAAGACACGCAAAGGTGATGTGTAGCAGAACTTGCAGATTCAAGAGACAGAGGAAATCCATTCAAAGTACAGGTGAAATGGTGAAACAAAATCATGTTGAGATCTTGAAAGTGAGGTAATATGTTTTGTTTTAAATTAAGAATGTGTGCTTTTACACTAATGCACAAGTGACAGCAAGAGAAGCTATGAGGGGAGAACCATATGTGTTCTTGAAGACAGAGTAAGGAAATACTCTGATGAAGAAGTGGCAGTGAACCTGAAAAATCCAATAAGAGATTGGATAGAGAGGACAGCTGAAGTGTTCTCAAGAGAGAGTGAGAGCTTGCAGAAGCCTAGAAGGAGCAAAGGTGTTGCTTAAGAGGAGGTTCCAGATAGAGGACCTGTGCTTACCAAAAGGCTGAGTGAGGAGAGCTTAGTGAGGTAAGATTGCAACAAAGAGGACTAGCTGTTGCAGAGGCTTGTTGCAGATGACTGAGGAGCTCATGAAGAAAGAGGAGAGGAAAATGACTACTGATAATCATAGCAGAGGTTTAGAGAGAAGCCACAGCAGAATAAAGATTAAGAAAGAAGATGCAAAGGCAAATGGTAAGAGGATGAGTCAAGAGGAAATTGATAAAGAGATTGCAGAGTTAAAAGAACAACTCGATGCATTAAGAAAAATACTTGAGGAAAACCAAAGACAAGGTTGGGTATTAAGGAAGAAGTCGGTGGAGTGGCATAAGATGCAGAGTAGACTACAGCAAAAGCAAGTAAGGTGGTTGACGGAAAAACTCAAGGAAGTTGAGTTGGAAATGGAAGAGTCCATTTGTGAACTAGAACAAGGAGAAATTATGGGAGAAAGTGAAGATGAAGACTTGAAGTGTGAAACTTCAAGTGAGGCCAAAGGGTCACATGGTTTTAAATCTAAAAAATTGTGTATGTTTGCAGGTGAAATATGTAAAGAAAAACAATTTGTTGATATTGTCATAAAGGAGGAAGAATACAAGCAAATCTAAATTCTGTTCTGGAAGAAGATGAGATAGATAGGTCTCATATATAGTTGGGGAAAGATATCAAGCAACCAAGTGAAAGGCTTGAAGAGATTGAAGATGAGACCATCGAAGAATTTCTGAAGCATATGAAGGATTTAAAATAGCAAGGAGATATGATGGCTGAACCATCAAGTGAGACCACAAAGTATTATATTTTTAAAAATGATAGTTTGTGTATGATGGCAGAAATTGCAGGAGAAAAGCAACCTTTTGAAGATATCTTTAGAGTAGATGAAGATCTAGAAGTAAAAAGTGACAAAGAAAACTTCTCAGAAGAAGAAGAATTTGACTACATATAGAAGGAAAAGTCTATGGATGAGTCTATAGAAGCTGTCATAGTGGAGAATGATAATGCAGATGGTGAGACAAGGATAGCTCTTGGAGAAGGCAAACAATAAGATATTAAAAGCAAACTTGAAGAAGAGACTATGCTAGCTGAAAACATAGTAAAATATCATTAGTTCACTATGATGATAGGCACAGTGGAAATAGCCATGGAAACTATTGAGACAGTCAAAGAAAGAAGGACATCTACTGAAAGATGTTAAGAAGGAAGAAACATATGCAAATTAGTGTTTTGCAGAGGGTGAGCAATCTTTTGAAGCTGTCAAAAGTATGGAGAAGTATCTTTTAGAAGATAAAAACTCTGAAGTAAAGGAGGATGAAGAATGTCTCTTAAATGAGAGAAGCAGTAACTTATTGCAGCAGAAAGAACTTAGGATTGGCAGTGGTGATGAAACACTTGCAAAGTGTCACAAAGAAATTGCATTGGTGGAATATTTGCTAGAAAATTCAGAGTATGACAGTGTGATTGCAGAAGAAGAAGTTCACTACAATGAACAAGAGAAGGAAGCCATCATTAGAGCAGATGATGTGGAAGAGAGATTAGTTGACAGTCTCATGAGTTCTTTTGAGAATTCAAATCAGCATACTGATGTGCTGATAGAGGAGAAAGAAACAGTGCAGCAAGCTGAGTTGTTGCCAATGGAAGATAAGGCACAAAAGCCTTATGTTTTTAATTTTAACAAGTGTTTTGTGAGTGCAGGTTTTCTTGCAGATGCTGAAGGAGATTTGGCACAAATGAGCAGCCAAATAAAGATGAGAGAAGAAGATTCTATGGAAGAATTCAATCCATGGAATAGAGATGCTCAATTGCTGGAGAGAATATTGGACAGTCATGATTCAATACAAGAAGAGATAATCATGAAAGAGTGTAAGGCTGATAGGGAGGTAGCAAGCAAAGCAAAAGTTGGAGCAAGCAAAGTAAAATTTAGCATAGCAAGTAAAGCAAAAGTTGGAGCAAGCAAACAAAATTTGGAACAAGAGCAAGAGAAGAAGAACAAGTAAGGAACCAACAACTACAAACTGAAAGTGACCAACAATAGTTTAAAAAATTAGTGGATAGCAACAACAACCTAAAACTAAGAGAAAGAGGCAGAATTAAGAAGTAGATCATGGGCTAGTCCAAAGATGTTCTGGAGACACAGATTGAAGAAATGTGGCAACTAATGATGAATCAATCCAAAAGGAGGAACATGGTAGTAGCGGGAAGAAAGATCAATCAGAACTTGAACCTGATTGACAAGAAGAAGAAAAGGGAGCAAGAGACATCAGAAGTGCAGCAGTAGCAAAGGAACAAGACATTTGGGCAGTTACAAAACAAAATGTGGGATCCAGGAAGTTAAAGATCAAAAGGCACATGATCAGGAGATCATGAATATTTTCTACTTTAGGATTCTGATGCAGGAGCATTCAACCCAAGAGAAAGTCATTGTAATTAAGTAGACATAGGGGTCATGTATTTTTAGGAAGTTGGATTCCTAAGTGATAAAGTGAGGTAATATTAGGCTTTGAGTGATTAAAATAGGAATCAAATTAGATGTGTGATATATCTTGTAAATGCTCTCGAATAAGGAGAACATGAGTGTCTAGTAATGACAAATATTTGGAAGTCAAATCCAACTCTTAAAGTAGTTCATGATTCGAGGAACAAAGAGATACTTTACGAATTTAATGAGTTAGAAGTGGACCTACAGGATAGAGTACATCTAGGAGTTGGTTCAATAGATTTAGGAGTCCAACCAGGATGAGTTGAACAGAACTTCGTGACATATATGTAATCCTATCGGTAGAAGAAAAAAGAGAGGCCACAATATTGAAGAATAGGCTTGCGCAAGACAAAGAAGTCTCAAATGTAATCATTTGTCTATACATATATATACAGAGATTTATTCCTACTGTGTTAGTATGCGTTAAACGAGTATTTCATTGATGAATTACTCATGTATTTGTAGGTTCTGTAACAGGGTTGCAGGGAGAGTTCTGAAGGTCGCGCAAAGGAGAAAATGATTCAGAGGAATTGTAAAGGAATCTTTGAATCCAAGTGAAGAGACAGAGTGTAGCTCTAGAGAGAAGGAGCGAAGTGAGAATTCTTTGAAGAGTTAAGCTCAGAGAAGTTGAGAAACAGAGATAGAAAGTGAAACCTTGAAGAAATCCCAATTCATAGAGAAACGCTGAAGAAACAGCGTAGTTTCTTAGTAAAAAGGAAGATTAGTGAAGTGAATAAATGATGAACATCAATCGTTAGATCTTATAAATCAACGGCCAGGATCCAATCACATAGGAGATGGAGGAAGATCGCATTGGCGAACTTTAGTGAAGGAAGGCAGTTTTGTAATAGTGAAAGCGGATTTCGAGCAGCGTCAAAACCATAAGCAATATTGAGCGCAGCGCACCTGATTCCACTGAGTGTGTGCCATGTAGCAACGAGTGGAGTGGAGAAACAGTTTCATCGGGCGATTAAACCCCGTGGGTATTATCAACGCAAAGCCAAATGTGAACCATCCAATCTACAAAGTAAATATCAACAATGGAGATTAAAAGGTAAGTTGTCTGATCAGGGATCGGCATATGGAAAGGGACTTGTGATAATACGAAGGGTCGATGGATGAGCAGATCCAATGTTACTTAGAGCTACAGTATATAAACTTTGAAGTCCACCTTATATGGTTCGGGGCAGAAGTTTAATGTATTTCCTCTGTATTTTGTAAAGTGTTTTGGCCAAGTCTTTTATGGCTTAAGCCATGTTTAAACATTCTGATAGTCACATATCAAAGTTGGAGGGTGACATATCATATATGTGGTAAGACCGTGGGTAACTTTGATGGTCGATTGTGATAAAGGTGTTTATCGATAAATGTGCAAAGATGAGGATTGGTGGAAAAAAGGTATGTTTGTGCATGTTTTTTATGTGTATTCTATTATAAGAGAATTACAAAGGTTAAAGTGCCGATAGAAGATTTATGTGTTCAACACATATGTAACCAAAGGTTAAAAGAGGGAAAAAGTTATCGATATGCGACCTTAAGGATTAACGAAGGTTATGAAGGTTTAAAGGTCCTGACAGGAAGGATTGATGAAAGGCTTTAATCAAAGTCTTATAAGAAGGCTTGAGGGTTGATAAAGTTCTGATAGGAGGTGATAGGTGGGGTGATTGAGTTTCACTGTAAAGGAACGGATAAAGAGGGCCTTAATCATTTATGATTTGAAAATTTGACTCCTTTGAGAGTCAAATACCTAGGACAGATGTATTTATGCATACTGTGGGTATGTGCGTGGGTAACCCTACAGCAAAATGTTTTAAGATTGTAATATCTCATATGCTTATTATGAAGAAACAACACATGTCACCTCATAATATGCACCATATAGGACCGTTGCCATTTTAGCAAGTTGGGAACATGTTGCTTCTAACAGGTGGGACAAGGGCTATAAAGGAAAAAGCAACACATGTCACCTCATAATTTCCACCATATAGGACCATCATCATTTTAGCAAGTTGGTAGCATGTTATTTCTAACAAGTGGGACAAAGGCTATAAATCTGTATCGACCATGTTATTTTTCCACCATATAGGACCATCGCCTTTTGAGCAAGTTGGGAGCATGTTATTTTTAACAAGCGAAGGGCTATAAATTAGCTGTATGGACCATTTTATTATAAGAAGTGAGAGGTCGTTGCTTATCTGTATTCCAAAATTTAGAAAATCTATGATTTTGCATTTTTTTATGATTTTTTGTAGTTTGTATTGGAATTGGACTGGAAAATTTCAAACTTTTAAATTATAAATGGACAAGATTTGATGATCTTAGAATGTTCTTACTTAATATATAATCTAATAAATCTTTTTTTAATTAGTTTTAATTTTAATTTATTAAAAAATAATTAATGAAAAATACTTGACATTATAATTTATTAAAAACATATTTATCAAATAGTTTTGTTTTTCAATATTCAAATTCATTATTAAGGTCGATGAAGGCAGTTGATTGGTAAAGTCGAACTCATAAATATGGTGAGGTCTTGTGCTCAAACCTGAGCGAGGGCGTTGATTAGTCGTGAGGAGTGACTTGCCTGGGCTAAGCCCGCTCACCTTTAGGAGAGGCTGGTCTACAACTTGAACAAGGATCGAAGTTGATGCTAGGGTTTTGCAATAGGGTTCCATGGCGGGATGTGTAGGGGGGAGCACCGCTCCCTCCTACAGTCAGGTAGTCACAAAAGGAGGCAAGGTAGTAGGAGGGAATCATTTCAAAAAACTGTCGAAAAATATTTCAGAAGCAAGAGGCAAGGAGATAGTTGGAAGAATCGAATCTCAAGATTAGGAAGGGAATCAATAGGAAATAAGAAAAGAAAAGGAGAAGGGAGGTGGCAGCGAAAAAACGACTTCCACAAGAACCACAGGAGTCTGCCAACCCAAATCAAGAATCATTCCACGAGTGATATTGAGTGATCTAGTGATTCAAGTGCACAGGGACCATTTGAAAGAACATGAAATCATCTTCAAGTTCATGGGGTTATGGCCAATGGAGAGGGATTTACACATCTGGATTAGGAGCCATTGGAAGCCAAAGGGAGAAATACATTTACATATGGGTTCTAAGGGCTTTTTCATGGTGGTGTTTGCGAACCTAGAGGACAAAGATAGAGTGTTTGAAGGGGGGCCTTATTTCTATGTTGCGGCAGGACTCTACATGCAGCCATGGATGTTGAACTTTGTCCTTGAACATGAAACATTTACATCTGTACCGGTTTGCATCAGACTATACTCACTACCTCTGAATTACTGGCTACCAGAATCTTTGAAAACTATAGGCAACAAGCTGGGGCATTTTCTAAAGATATCAGAGGCAACTCTCAAAGGTAAATATGCCTCCTTTGCTCAAATATTTGTGGAAATGGATCTATCCAGAACCCTTCTGGAAGCAATAATTTTAGAGGTATATGATGAATATTGGGTGAAAACTGTGGACTATGAGCACATACCTTTCAAGTGTCACAAATGTCATGAACACTGCCATCGATTTAGAGACTGCCCAACAAAAAATATGGAAGGCAATGGGAAAGCATCTTTGGATAGAGATCAGAGGGTTTTACCAAAGTTGGGGCCAAAGGGAAAGGGTGTAAACAACCACACAAGAAAAGCAATGAAGACAGAAATACAAAACACAATAGTTTCAAAATCCTAGAGGAGGTAGAGGAGAATTTGGAGACAGTCTAGGATAGGGAGAACGCATCTAAGGAGCATGAAACAGAATCTGAAATGGAGGGTATCACAATTAACAACTAGCAGAAGGAGGTTCTACCTAACTGCATGGAGATCAGTAAAGACTACGATATGACTCCAAGTGAGGTAGGAATAGAGGGCCATGAACTGCAGGAGCTTCTAGACAGGGAAAATCTAGATCTAAAACTATTTCTGGAACAAAGCAGGAAAAAAAGCATGGACTCATTGCCAAAAGAAGACTATGATTGAGTTCAACATCTCTTTCTATGGAGGGCACAATCGAAGGGAACTGATGTCAAGAGAAACCATGAAAGCCAGGAGCAAAGTGGGGTCAAAATGATGGAGAACTCACAGGCACAATCTCCAAAGAACTCAAGAAGGAAAAGAGGAAGGAAAAAATAGAATGAGCTGCTAAACGAATGTGGAAAACTACTAATTAACTCAGGTAAGATGAAAGATCTTACTAGCTATTCCTTTACTAACCTTCCTTAATGAAGCTTGGAACATGGAGCATTAGAGGTTTAGGTAGTAGAAGGGAACAAAGGAATCTGAGTAACAGAATAAAAGAAGAAAAACTAGATATGGTCTTTATTCACGAGAGTAAATTTTCAATGGATAAAATAATAGAAATTCATAATAAATGGTTAATCAAGTATAAGTACTTAGAGGTTAAGACAAATAACTCGGTAGGGGGGATTCTAACGATGTGGGATCGATGAAAATTTGGAATTCTAGAAGCTGAAGCATCAAGAAACTATCTTTCTTTGGTGTGTAGCCTTGTAGGTGATAAGGATACTAACATGATAATGAATGTTTATGGACCTTAGAAGCAAGGAGATAAACTCAAGATTCTTACCTCTCTAGAAGGTCTAAGGCCAAGACATCCCAATATGTCCTGGATAGTTACAGGTGATTTCAATATGATAAGACATCTTTCAGAAAAAAAAGGAGGCACCAGATAGCTAGGCAGAGACTCTGAAGCTTTTCAAGATTTCAATAGGAACATGGGACTAGTGGACACTGAGACTATAAATGGAACCTTCACTTGGAACAATAAAAGGGGAGGGGCCTCTCAAGTGGCCTCCAAACTTGACATATTTATTATTTCTAAGGATCTCTTCTTTACTGGACCAGCCATGTTGGGTCCCTATAATACTAGTGATTACCCCATTACTCTTGTAGTTATACCCCTTATTAATATTGTTGTGCCCCTATTGCCCCCATATTGTTATTACTGTGCCCCATAGAATCCCTCTATTATTATTTCTGTGGCTTTATATTATTATTGTT